>JAPMOQ010057505.1:206564-259184 GCA_026543055.1 Argiope trifasciata | reverse complement strand
ATATATAAAAAAATTATATATATATATATATAATTTTTTTATATATACAAAATATACCATGATTTTTATCTCCAATCATTAAACATTATTTGTCATCTATTATTGCCTGTTTAATTTCAATTTCTTATTAAGAAGCGAATATGCAAGTATTTAAATGTGGCAATTTCTTATTAATGCATTTTAATGTAATAATTTCTTATTAAGATGCAAATATTTTAATGTTTTTTATAATTAAAATGTTCTGATTGCTGTATAAATTAAGTATTTCAATTTTATTTTTATTTTTATTCTGAAAGAACACAATCTTTTTATAATTTGAATTTCAAAATTTGTTCTTTTCAAAAATTCAGAATTTTCTTAATATCCTAATAGTAATCGTATTTATACGCATTAAATGATCGTATTCAAAATAAGTTTTTCAATGGAAGACTGGAAGGAAGACATTTCGCGTTGTAGTTTTTATCTACTGAGTAATAAATAAAATCGTATAATTTATTAACTGAACAAACTACATTTATTAAAAAGCCATCTTACTTGTTATTTATGTTTTATTAATTTATTGAAAGAACTCCAAACTGGAAGAAAAAATGCAATATTTATATAACTGAATTACCATTTCATTATAAATTCTTATCAGTATCTGATCATCTATATATAAAGCAATATATTAAAATAAATATTTTATAAAGAAGGTAATAATGTGAAAAGAAAATGGTCACAAACATACTTTATCATCTTTAAATTTATATTTATTGCAGAATAAAGAGAACTACTTGAATTAATCAGTTATTAGTGAAACGGACGCACTTAAAATTGAAGATGATTTCTATTTTATCCATTGTGAAATCAATAAAAAGAAATTTATTTATTCAGAAAAGAATTAATGATTATATAACAGGATTTCAGTTATGCAATATATTATTATCAATAACGTATCATTTATGCATATTTTATCATGCATATGGAATTATTCTTAATTTTTTTTTCTTTGAAAATGAACATACTGAAAAAAATAATGACGCCTATATTAAAAAAAATTTCCCTGGACATGAGCCTTATTTCATCGTTAACTATGTAGTTCTTTTGAAATATTTTCTAAATTAGATATTTGAAAAATATTTCATAAGAGTAATTTTATATACTTCAAAAATTTTTTTAAATAATTTTTCTTTAGATGTGAAATAACGATGCTCATTATACGGATTTTTATAAACAGTTTATCATAAGAAAATGGTACATTGATTCCGATATCTATATATAAAACCCCCATTTCCCTACTAGAAACTTTGAAGTTTTTTTATGAAAAGACATCAGTAACTCTGAAATAAGTAACTAATGCACCAAGAGAATTTGAAAACATTACATAAAAGCAATGCACTTCAATATATTTCAGAACATATCATCTGAGTGGGAACCATACCTCATTTAATGCAAAAGAGCTTAGATGCCAAATTTACAGAAGTTTGAATTTGAATTCTTAAAGAGGTGATTTTGGATCAAAGAAAAAACTTTTTCAATAGTCATTGGATATTTTTTGGCACTTATTACAGGACAAGAGCCGTATATTTTAATTCATGGTGGTTCCGAATTTTTTAAATCTGATATGAATCAAGTCTAATATCGTATATCAGCAAATGTATACAGTCACGAAAAATAGTATTTTATAAATGGTATTTATACTAAAAATGTTTCATTACCAAACTCAGTCACACATAGATTTCATACTTAATAGCTTATGGAAGCAAGATTTTATTTTCTTCAAGAGTTAATTAGAATTATAAAATCATCTCGAAATTAGACTAAAAAGTGCGATTTTTTAAATACTTAAAAATATGTCAGATTGCTTGTCGGAATTCAGATAAAAACTTTATAATTCAACTCCTTTGTATCAACAAATTTTATCATCTTAAAATTTACCCCAAACTTCTGAAATCTCTTTACAAAATTAGTTATTTGATTTATCGCTTTTTCAGATCTATGTTTATAATTAACATGCATGATGATCGAAAACTAAGCAGAGCTTTTTTAGTAAAGCCGTAACATGCGTATACAAGAAACTTATTCAGAGTTCTGCATTTACCTTTTTAGAGCTTTCCATGATATTTTATTACTGTTTCATCAATTGCATAATGACCAAAATTATCATGTTATAATATTTTTAAATTTTAAAAATAAATTAGTAAAAGGGATATCACCTTAACCTTTTTTTGATTCTCCTAATTACAGTTGGAGTACGTTTCGAGAGAACTGAAGAGGGCAGCAGAAAATTCACCAAGGTCATGGACATACTCCTTCCTGAGGAGTATGATTAGTATACTCCTCAAGAAGGAGTATCTCCCACTTTATTTTTGTGTACAATGATCCAAAATATCGCATTGTAGTATAAAAATATTATAGACATGTTTTTCTCATGATGATATGTTAAGATAATAACCTATTGTTTGGCAGCATGAAGAAAAAAAATTGAGGGTTAAATTCGATGTTTATTTTGTGTTAAACACAAACTTTCCATTTTCGTAAAAAAGAGCGCAAAATTGCAATTATTTCATTTAATTTTTCGAATATTGTAGTTATAGAATGGCTTGCATGCATGCTCTTATGAACCTGAAATACTGCATTCCTTACACAGTCAATTTAATACTGAGAAAGAGATTTTTACCAATACTTTTTTTTTAATGTTTGCAGAATGAATGACACATCAACGACCAAATTCCTATCTTTGCTACCTAGATGAATTTGGCGAATACAGTAACAGAAATGAATGTTCCTGATTCTCCTAAAATATTTTCAGTATATCGATTAAGAACGAAGATCTGATATCCTACTGGAATCCTTGCCTATCACAGAAACTATAAAAGTTTGAGTCATTGAGTTTGATAGAATAAATTCTCTCTTTGGAATGCTGATTTTTAGCAAGTTATCTTTCTGCGCTTCGTGAAATTGTGATAGTGAAAGTAATGATTGATTGTTAGTTGATTTTTGAAAGTGTTGTGCGCTACTTCTACGTTTTGATACCTGTATTCCCATCTTTCTTATAGAATAAACGCTATCATATGTTACTGAGCATGTTGGAATTTTTTATCTTGCACATTCACAGGTGTTTCCGTAACTATAAGAAATTGCTTCATTAAACTATAAGAAATTTATCGAGGTTTCAGTGAACTTAGTGCAAAATTTAATATATAGCAGCGCAATAATAATAAAATTATTTACCAAATCTCAGTAATTGTTTTGTATCATCGTGTCTTTATAAATTTGTACCATCGTGTCTACATGTAAGTGATAAAAAAACAAGTATTATTTCTAAAATTTGATTGATATCTATTCACCTTTACCTCTCTAACTCAAATACCTTTCTTATTTATCGTGTTCACATACATGTATCCTGGCATAGGAGTAACGCGAATTCCCCGTGATCTATGCATTTCGGTTCGGGTATGATTATTCTTCATCTGTGGTCTCTCTGTGAGCTGTGTGAATTTGCTCCCCTGTGGAAAGAGGTTGTGCAAGCGAATATGACTCATGAGTAACTACGATGTATTCTTAGACCTAAGTGGCGCTATTGAAAACAAAGGATGCTCTCTGAGCTTAAAATTGCTGTCTTTGTCAGCGAGCTTGTTTATGACAAGTCCCATAAAACAAACCACACACATACATACACACGCGTTCATGCAGGGATCGTAATAAGAACACGTTTTTTAGACTCATGGCGGTGAAAAATGTGAAAAAATATCGAAGTCTAGAAAACAATTTTTGGCGATGTACTTTCCTCTTTGCGTATTGAACATTTCAACCATGCCCATATTATGAGGTTGCCACCTCAGCTGGCATCTCCAAACTTCGGTACCATCCCAGCGAGAGTAACTTGGATCTCGATGGATTTCTCACGCACCAAGCCAACATGACAGTTTTCCTGTATGAATTTCATGACAGTTCTACTGTAGAATTGGATCACGAATATGAAATGCTTGGGTCACAAAGATGAAACAATTACCATCAGGCCACCACGACCAGTAAATGTAACCGGATTAACATTTTGTGATTCATGATAATGAATATCAGACACTTTTTCTAAATTTAACTAGTTTTAAATAAACTTAGTTCAAAGCAGCCAATTATGAAAAGAAAAAAAATGTCATCAAAAAGAATTATTTTGTGTTATTCTAAAACTTTTATTTTCTGATACCTGTAATGGAATTTATAATCAATAATGTATCGCTTTTTGTAGAAAGGCCGCATAAAGATAGTGAAGAAATAATAGATTTATGTCTAATAATTTATCAAATAATTAAAATAATTTAAACCTTCAAAAAAGCGAACATACTTTTATAATTGTAATTTCCTTTGATAATTATATATAATTATCAATACTAAAATTTTCTCAAGCTCTAATACGAATTTATTAAATTTAAAAAATAATAATATCAAAAACATCAACATATTGAAGTAAAATAATGCAATATATATCTTTAAAAAATTCTTTTTCTTGTCATAAAATTATTTAATCATTAATGAAATTATTTATTTATTTTTAAATCATTTTAAAGTTAAAAATTCGAGAAAAAAAAATTGAAATATCTTTTATTTTGGTTTCTTTTATTCTTCGCAAAATTTTATTTAATATTCTTTAAATTTGAAATAAAACTTCATGATATCAGGTTTTCACTTCATTGCTTACCTCAATAAAACGCTATTTTGCCTCTTGAGACAGTATATATAACAATCATTTCCTTTCCAGAAAACGTTCAGCTTCTTTTGATCATAAGAAAAGCAAGAAGTTTGAAATAAACTTCTAATGTACTAAGGATTTAAAGAACGTTACATCTGAGCTATATACTTCAGGATGTCTCCGAGCCTTTTATCCGAAGAGAAACCTACCTCATTTAGCGAAAAAGAGTTCAGATGCCAAATTGAAAACCAAACTGCAGTTTGCTTTTGTATTCCTAAAGAGGGGATTTGCGATCAAAGAAAAGGCATTTTTCAGTCAACACGGAATAGTTTCAGGCTCTTATTATGGGAAAAGAGCTATTTATTTCAATTCATGGGGGATTTATTCTTTTTAAACTTTTAAAAAAATCTAAAATAGTGTGGAGAATATGTGCGTGCGTGCGTGTGCGTGCGTGCGTGCGTGCGTGTGTGTGTGTGTGTGTGTGTGTGTGTGTGTGTGTGTGTGTGTGTGGGTGTGTGTGTGTGTGTGTGTGTGGGTGGGTGTGTGTGTGTGTGTGTGTGTGTGTGTGTGTGTGTGTGTGTGTGTGTGTGTGTGTGTGTGCAGGTAGGATTAATATGTTGAAACGACATCAAACGAAGAAAAACGACACCAAAACGCAATTTGCAAAGCTATTCTTTCTCACAAAAATACGGGAGTAAATCATTACTTTATTTAAATTCTCATTTTTAAATGATATTAATGAATAAATTTATTTCTAGGTGAATGTAACAAAACGCATTCGATTGGGAACTTCATTACTTAACTTTTATGCTTTTAGGCAATTTTTCTTTATTTGAAAATGGCTTTAACTTTCTTAATCAATGTAATAAGTATTTGTATAAGTTTGATGTATTTCTATGAATGACAAAAATGGCATGCTTCCTAACAATTATATAGTTTCTTATTTAAGAAAACTTAAGGATTATTAAATATTTTTAAAATAATATTTGAGCGAATTTTATTGTAATAAGTATTTAATAAATGAGCAACATTTAAGAGAATTTCACCGAAAAAATAATTATAAAAAATTGAATAGCATATTTTTTTTCAGGGATCATTCAAATTTATAACACTTTTATGATACCTGAAAAAATATATGATCCAGTTTGTGATTTTTGAAAAAGATACTTTGTTAATATATAAACGCCTCAGGTAACTAGCTAATTTTGCATGGGATATAGGGTATTTTTCTTGTTTTGTAAGTTATAATTCCTCCACTGCTCTGTTTCTAAGCATCAAATTGCAATGGGCATTAAAGGTTTGTTATTATAATAAAATTAGACTAGCTGTGTTTTACTTATAGGAATATTTTTGATTGAATCAAGTCCTATAACAAAGCTTTAGTATCCATCTAATCTAATACAACCTCTAGCAACCCGCCAATTGCTTGTAATGTAGGTTTTTAGGGCCTGATTTATAAGTTTTGATTCCTTCCACACTCTATTTTTAAGCTTTTAATTTGCGATGGATACTGAAGTTTTGTTATTATAACAATCGTATACTAACAATTTTTTGCATTTATAGGATTATTTTTGACTAGGATCATAAAAACTGAAATCTTTAATTGCTCTATTTCTTAGTTACATCTATTTTTAAATTATATCTAGTTCAAATCCAGTTTTTTTAATGAGAAGATAATAAACAGAATATTTTTACTTTTATTTTCATCGATAGAAAAAAAAATCAGCGACTCAATGTTTCATGAAATATTGGAAAGGTTTTGTATTTTCTTTCATATGAATAAATGCATTGTTAAAAATTATTCTGGAAAGTAATTTTTAAAACTTTTGAATTTCAGTAAAAATATCGTATGGAATAAAATTTATATTATTAAAAATACAGCTTTAAAAATTGGAAAACATTCTAAAACTCTAACATTAATATTCATTAAGGAATTTGTCACAAAAAATGCCTCATTTAATTTTTAAATAATAATCCAATTAAACTTTAAAAATAACTCGCTTTAAGGAATTTATTCGCACTATTTAAAGTTTATTTGTAATATCTTTTGCAGATCAATTTAAAATGATGTCACCAGTAAAATACCAACAGCCACATACAGAGAAAAAATTTCTGATATGTTATGGATATAAATTATTTATTTTTCTTATGCACCTAAACTGTAGCACCATCCTTTATGAAATCTGATGTTTAAATTTCTCCTTTTAAATACAAATTGCCATGAAATTTACATGCAATTTTCAACATGTCACTACACTTTAGGCATCTCCCCCTTCCCTTTTCTTACCTTTCTGAAATCTTCCATTTCCCTTTCCATTTAACGCATCAAAGATTCAGAAGATATTTTCGATGGCGCACCGAAATAGAATTTTCATCTAATTTTAAGTTAGAAGCATGATGGAAATATTCCTGCTAAGATTTGAAAGCTCCATGCTTTCAGGCCCGGGTTTATAGGCAAAGTTTGCTGCTTCAAAATAAAATATGCTGGAATACTGAAAAAAAAAACTTTAAGTAAAATTCATAATTTTTCAAAAATTCTTTATGCTATTCATTTGAATGAAATAACAATTTTGATGACTTATCTCCTACTGAGAGATAATAATAAGCTGTGAAAAAAAGTGAGCAAAAATTATTTAAATTTTTGCACAAGCGGAGCAAAAATTTTTTGAATTCAAGATACGGATAAATTTTAAAAAGTTCCATCGTTTTGAAGTTTTGTTTAATTAAATTAACATCTCGTTTTAAACCAAAACTAGATGTATTTCGAGACGTATCACACAATTTTGACCCGCGGCCAATTGCTGAGAATCATTCCTGAACTGGCGAATTCCTCTATAAGCTTTTGCGTGGGGGCCGCGGTGGCTTGGTGGTAAGGGCTCGGTTTCGGAACCGGAGGGTTTCAGGTTCGAGACTCGATTCTACCGAAGAACCGTCGTATGAAGAGGTCTCTTGCACGTTAAATCTGCCAGGCCAAATGTCCTCCTGCTGCTTCCTGCTTCTCATGGACAGCAAATACCCCCACGTCTTGGCCGTGCTTGGCGACCCATTAGACGGGTGGTACACTGTGGTCCCCTGTGTATCAATCGGCTGGCTGCTGGCCATCTGAGTAATTGGTTTGCTAGGGATCAAGCGAAGGAATTACTCCTTGGGCTTGCCATTGTGTGTGTGGGGGGGGCTATTTAATGTTCCGACTGAAGAAATCACAAAAGAATTACAAACACAGGGTGTGATCCATGTAAGGCGTATTTCTATAAGGAGAGATGGTCTACTCCAAAACACTAAACATTTAATTTTGAAGTTTAGTTCTTCGAAATTGCCAGAACACATAAATGCAGGTTATATGCGCCGTTCTCTTAGACCTTATATCAACAATCCATTACGTTGTTTCAAGTGCCAACGTTTCAGATATTCTAAATCTTCTTTCAGTGGGACTTTTTGACTAGCGCCCGTTGTGCAGAAGTCGGTCATAACAGTAGCGATTGCGTTGCTCAAGGGAAGTGTGTGAATTGCAAAGGGGAGCACACTTCTTTCTCCCAGAACTGTTTTGCCTGGAAACAGGAAAAAGAAATAATTTCTTCTAAAGTAAAAAAAAAATATCTTATGAGGTAGCCCGAAAATTAATAAAATCTAAAACTTCTACGGCTGGAAATAGTTATGCTTCTGCCGTCAAAAAATTATCTACCACTCAATGGGATCTAAATGATCTAACTTTTTACATAAATCTGAAACAAATGGACTCTACACCAATAGTATGTAATTCAAATATTTTATATAGTCAATATTTAATCCTTTTATCAATTCACGTTATGCCTGCTGTTATTTTGGATTTATGATTTAGACTTATTTTGCATCTACAGTTTTTGTAGTGTGAAAATTATACTAATTATACTTATCAATTATCATAAAAAATTTCAATGTTTTTAGAATTTTCACACCTTTTACACAAAATCACCATATATTTTAACACCACGAACTTGTTTATTCACCATACCTTTGGTACAGTATAGCCAGGAATGGCTCTTGCTCCAATAAAACGAACCTCCTGGTGTTTATATATTTTATATTGCCTTTTAAGCTATTTTAATAATTCCTATACATGCACTGCATCCTCAATCATGCTTTAATTTATGAGCTGTATTTTAAACAGTATTACAGTACTTAATTTCGTGTTTGTTCTTTTATGATTTAAAGTTAAGTTTCATTTGAATGTGATATCTTTTTTCAAACAAAGAGAATATTGTAATTGTTTTTAAAAATCATGCTGAATTGTTTTTAAAATTTCTGAGTCCGAACAATTTTTTCCAAGAATTACGACTATCTATTTGTAAATAAAATAACGCAAAAAAAATTAAACTACAGAAATGGAATTGGAAATGTAACCTTTACGTAACATTTTTAGATTCCTGTCAAATTCCGAATGAAATTCATACTGAAAATTTTTCTCTGCCTGTCTTGCCGAGTGTGAGAAAGCACGATATTTCTAGAATTCAAAGAGATTGAAAGATGGAAGTTAGCATATCTTCTAAGCATCTAAGGTGCATATCCTCAGTCAAATAGACAAATCCTTTCAGGAATTGAGTTTCCGTCGGTCTCTATATCTGCAGCTATGCAAGCGCAATAACTCAAAAACGCAGCAATTTTAGCTAAATAAAATTTGATGTGGATCTTAGCACTGAAGATATAATTCTGTTTCGGATTAGATTTCACTGAATGAAACGATATTTAAAATTCTTCCTTGGTTTTCTTGACAAAAAACTCAAGTTCGCGGTTCTGAAAATTAAAATCTGAGTACTCAGAACTTTAACAGCTGCATTTTCCAACGTTCCTCAGTTCTACATGAGAAGATCCGCGAATAGCACTTATAATAAGAAATAGGCAAAAAAATTTTGAGAACTACTCTTTTTGCTTGTTTTTTAAATTTCTTAACTTTAACTAATCATTTGAATTTTTGCATATCTGAATTAGCTGTACCTACATTTAATTTGGATCATTGACTTGACGATAACTGCTGGTAATTGTTTCTTCGTTAGAAAACATTTGACGTTTCTTCTATTCCATATACAAAAGGACGAGTAAAATTATAAGAATTAAAAAACAGTTGTACATATTTCGTTATCTTAATAATGTGCATATTTGAGAATTTTTACCATACTAGTACAAATCTCAGAAAATTCTTTTCTACTAAAAATTTTCATACCACGTTATTGTAAAACATTTTAGAAAATTTGTAATAAAAATTTTACAATATCGTTTAAAGGACGTGAGACAAAATAAAAAAAATGGTCTCTGAAACTTATGTCTGAAAAATAAATACTTACTGATAAAAATGATGTTTTACATGTTTTCTTTGTTAGAAATTCTGATGCTTACATCTTTTCTTCAATTGAAATCCTTTAACTTGATAAACTTAATACAAAAAGAAACATTTTGTTAAAAAATTCTCTATAATTCCAATTGATTTCATTTTTCCAAACAAATAAAAGTTCTCAACTTTAAAGAAAT
The DNA here is from genome assembly GCA_026543055.1 of Argiope trifasciata. Taxonomy (NCBI): domain Eukaryota; kingdom Metazoa; phylum Arthropoda; class Arachnida; order Araneae; family Araneidae; genus Argiope; species Argiope trifasciata. The sequence goes on along the minus strand of JAPMOQ010057505.1, from coordinate 249,013 downwards.
AAAAGAATTTTCGCAGATCTTCAGGGTAAGTACATTTTATTTCTGTTTCTTAGTTATAAACTAGAAGACATAGTAAAAGCTAAACGAAATACCTTCAAACTGATAAAACATTAGAGTTAAAGCAAATGATATTAAAAATAAATATTGACATCACTCATTTTCTCAGATATTGATTAGGATTCATATTAAAAAATTGTAATTATCTGATTTGAGTATCCTTAACTGCCGATACGAAGTTTAACCTTTAACCTTTTTTTCCCATCTGAAAATCTGTTTTGATTTTCTGGTTCCAAAACTATTTTTTATTGAAGTTTTACAACCCAGAAACTAAAAAAGTAACTTTCCACTTCACTTGTTTTAAAGGAAAAAAAAACTAATATCTGTTTGGTTTGTTTAATTTCTTGAAAGTAAAATTGCTTTGGTAAAATCACATACTTTGTTCTAAAATGAAGACATCTTTTCTGACAAAGTTTCATAAAAAATACTAAAAATTACCTGTTTTTTACATTTTCTATTAGTTTTAATTTTTGCCATTGAACCCAACCCAAATCTGAATTTTTATTTGCAGATTTTTTTGTTTTGGTTTATTTTAGAAGTATATTTCTTCATTACGAAAAGAACGAAGGCTTACTGAAGTATACAATGCAATAAAGTCGTCTTAGTTAAAGTTCAAATTCTCAAATTTTAAACATTTTTTTCATTTGTACCAGCAAAATAAATCTTAGATCTGGCTTCCTTTATTTTTCACATCATATGCTTTAGCAGCTATCAGCGCTATTTAGCATCCATGATTAGTGGGGTAATGGCGACTTGGCTTCCAATGGTAATCTGAAGAAATGGTGATTGAAGGACTTCAGCCTTCAGACATTTTTGATTTGAGATTTTTCATTCTTTCCTTGACGATATTTATCAGAGCATACAGAAATATTTTTTAAAATTCTAGTTCGATTTTGCACCGATCTTAAAGATGGTTAGGTTAAACCTTTAAATTTATATCCAAAGAGAAATGTTTAATATGAAAGAATTAATTGCATGTGATACCCTAATCTATATAACATGTGTATTTCTTATACAGATATATAATTTCCGACACTGGAATTGGGAAATAGCTGATCTGACACCCATTCATCATTTTATTAAAATATTTTTAAATCTCTTCCCAGTAAAAAAATTAACTGCGAATACAAGCAATATTGAATTGAATAATATATACGTAGTTACCATTAATTAACAATATTGTAATTAATGGTAATGAGCAATATTGTATGTAATTTTCCATATTTTCAGGTTTCTGCAAATAAATATTACGAGCGCAATGGGATTAAATTTCTTAAGCAAACTGGAAGTCAAGGAAATATAAATTCAGAAAAATAATTTTCGGATTCCAATATTTCATACAGGAAAAGATCGGCTTAATGAAAATACATTTTTATCGAAGTATCCTTGTATTAATTAATAACAAAGCAGGACTTTCTCTGTATTTTATGTAACACATCATTTATTTTTTTCTCTGCATTTTCGATTTCTCCAACTTATCTGAAAGTCTTGAATTATATATTTTCCGTGTATTCGTTATAATTATTGATTTCAATATTTTCATATGATATGGAGCATTTATTATCAATTATTTTCGTTAATAATTCTTTTTCTTTTACCCTTCTTTTTATAGCTGTATATGATTTTTTTTCCTACTGTTTTTAAGTTTCAGCTGCAGTTACTTATTAGCATGATAAATCATTTTTAGTTACTTTGTGTTCCAATGTATATGATAAATGAACAGTGTAGATTACATATGGAATTAATTCTTCATATAACCCAAACGAGGCTAGAAATATATTAGACTATCATTTGAATATTTGTATATCAATATAGAGACCCTCATAAAACATTCATTCCACAGAGTGCCATATTTACAATGTATAATGGTGTCTGAATTTTCGACAGTATAACTTCTGTCATAAAATATCATCATCTTTAAAGTTATCACACTATATAGTAGTCTAGAGTTTAGATATAATGTATACTCTTGGAAGTGAAATTTATACGTTCTCTTATAAACTCTAGAAACTAAGAGATACTAATCAGTACAAAGTTGAAATATCACTTTAATCTATTTATTAATTTAATGTAATTATATATGTAGTTTAATGTAATTCCCTTTATTCTTATGGAATATTGATTGTCTTTTATAACAATCACATCTAATTTAAATCTAAATTTTCATGTAGAAATTCAAGTAATGCTGTTTTATTAACTTTACACCAATTTTACGCTTTTTCTGTGAGCACTGCCTTAATGAAGACAGGCCACGATAAAAACACGTGCCTAACAATAGAAATTCACATTGATTAGCATCTAAAAAGCACTTTGTCTTAAGCAATGCTGTAAAGTTATCTTCTACCATATTCAAAATTACCGTTTAAGATAAAACTTTGAATGGTGTTGTTCAGTTTACGTATATTATATGATATTTGTAATATAGTATATTCTTGCATGCTAGCATATCGTTACAAACCTGCACCCAGTAATGTAAGTTCTATCATTGGAAAGATCGATTTACAATCATCCATATTCGATACAAGCCTGATTGGCCAGTAATTGCAGAGCTTGGCAATTTTGGATATAAAATGGATATTGCTAGAAACTTTGAGAATTTTAGTGATCCATGCAATAGGAATTGAAATAAGCCTGATTGGCCCAGAAAACTCACTTCCCCCTCCCGAGAACTATAAGAGGATGGCAGTCTCAAGCTGCAATGAAGTGTAGTGGGAGTCGTAACCAAGTATCAACTCGTCGGGAAGATACCGAAGCAACAAAAAATTTATTTAGTTTAGTTTTATTAATTTCCCGTTGCAAAGCAATACTAGGGCTGTTCTGTGACATACCTCATAATTTCCAACCGTAGTCAGATGACTAGGGTGAAACCTGAGCTTTTCCACTCCACGCCACACCATGGGGGGAGGTTTTGGCCTGACGGGTTTAACGTGCAACAGAACCCTTTACACGATGGTTCTTCGACGGAATTGGATCTCAAACCTGAAATCCTACGGCTTACGAGCCGATACTGAAACACAAAGCCACCGCTATCTTTAAGCAACGTCAGAGTGCCAGCATTGTTAGGAACCCAAACTATTGCTAATCTGATTTGTGTCGAATCTTGGTGTCTATTGTTGATACAGCATCAAATGCGGTGAAGAGTAACCAGTTGTGTGGTAGTAGGTCGGCAGTTAGATATAGCTAAAAAAGGAGTAGATAATTTCAATCGTTTGGAGTGAAGCTCCGAGCATTTCTGCTAAATTATATTTGGAGGCTTTTAGAGATGTGGTTAATTTCTACTTATGGGCTGCTGTTGTTGTAGTTTGCTGCCTTCTGTTCATTTTAAGTTGTACATGTTTGTTGTACATGTATTAGTGTCTTCGTGTTAAATTAACTTCGTCATTTTTTTCTACTGAGGTCTGCTGATTGTTTTCAAACTATACACCCACTGCAATCGAACCCAGTGAATTTACGGATTTAATAGAAGTAGTAGTAGTGGGATCCTTAAAAATGTTTTCCATGAATTTATTGAAAATCACTAAATATATTTTTAATGTTTACTATATATGGTGTTAAAGATTATTTTCTTTTTACTTCTATTTATTATCTGTTTACTTCATACTTTAAGCAGTTACGAAAGTATACTCAACCTAAAGTTACAAAATATATCTTCCAATGGTGGTAACTGCTCACATTACTAGATACTTATTTATAGTTTGTGTTTCTCCAATGAATCTTTTAGAGTGTCATTGCAGATAATGAAGTAAATTTACTTTCAGAATTTTAGAACAAGTTTAGAATTAAAACACTGTGAATTCGGGTGGTTCCGAATTCGGAAAAGTGTTATGAAGTAAGAAAAGAGTGGGACCATTTTTGCTGGAATTCAAATATATTATTTAATTTTCATACGCAGATTTTGAGTTCTATATGTTGAAAATGCCTTGTGCCCATTATTAAACAATGCTAAAACAAAAGAAATCGTGATTCATTATTCTATATTTGTATATCGCCTTTCATTTTTTAATTTTCTTAAATATATCCCACATTTCTATGATGTGTTTAATATGAAAGTATTATTTTCTTATGTACTGTAAACTAAAATGCCTTAATTCCACAGCGCAGTATTCTAACAGCGAAAAAAATGTAAATTCGATTTAAGATTCCTCTACTGAAACATAACTTTCATGTACATATAAACACTATGAAATAGAATACACAAAACAAACTTAGAACTGCTAGATTGTTTATAAAGAGGATGAACTTTGGGTTAGTTTAAACTATTTTTAGTAGATAGTATTTAGTACATCTGTAATTCTATCACAAAACTCCGTTATTCAATAGGAATCCTAGCTAACATTCGATACTTATGTATGAAACGTCTCATCAAATCATTACAGCTGTCACAAATTCGGATATTTGTTACCAACGTTCAGACTACTAATTACCTAGCCTGTTTTTGTACCGTGTTTTTTTCCAGATTCTTCAAGACTTCTAACATTATTCCGATACTTCTACAAATTTATTGAGCCCACCTTAATGATAATATACATCGAATCATTTATTCTATACTTTTTGGTCTCTGACTGAATTTTTTTTTTCTTATTGCAAGTATCGACTTTCGATATTTAGACGTTCAGGTTATGAATATGGTGCTAGAATGAAGTAAATGAAGTTGGAAATGCCACCGATGACGTCATTTGATTCTCAGAATCTCAAAACAAATTTAGAATCAAAACATGGCTATTGTAATTTTTCTTGATAGCTTCTATGTCATGTCAAATAATACCAAACTTGTTTGTAAATGAGGTTGGAAAATATAGTAAATACTCTCCACATTTTCAGATTCTAGTATTCTTTTTTTCAGCATATCATCTCTAAATCAAATTCAAAAGGAATGTCGATGCTTTTAAAGCCATATAAAATTTATTTACATAGAGAAATGATGATAGCTTTCATTGATAAATGACATATTAAATGACAGAGCAAATCAAATAGTACTTTCAGCAGATGAGCTTTTGTCTTCACACGACAAATATCAAGATGATAAATTAGTTATTTCAGTGCATTATCCGCATATTTGGAATAATCAATGAAAGTTAAAATAGATAAATGAAAGAAATCGATGTTAACCACATTCATCAAGCTCAGCAACTCGGTTGTATACGTATATATTTCTTTTCATAAAACCTCCGGATTCTATCGGACATATAAAGGAACACATAAAAAAAATAAGTTTAACGAATCTAAAAGTATGTCAATGAATATACGAAATAAAAATAGCTCTCTCAAACGTTCAACAGCAGCTTCAAACTTTACGCTTCCCTTTTGCGAAGCCTTTCAATATTTTTAAATTTATAGTATCATTAAATATATTAGCATCAATCTGAGATTACAGTTGAATTTGATTCGCAATGCAATTTGAACTGCAATTAAACACCTTGTACAAATCATAACACAGATATTTCTGATTTGGAATTCTTTATTATTCGCCCTCCTTTCTCATTTTTAGTTCTATGTGAAGAATTCAAATATTAGCATTTCTAGATCGGAAAATGTGTGAAAATTTTGGTAGACAAAAATCTTTCATTGGAGCAAGAAACAGTATCCTCTCAATTTTCTCATCTGTATGGAAAATATAATGAATTCTTTTCAATTATTCTTAAAGACGCAAGTATTCCTTGATCATATCATGGTAGTAGGAGTTGGGAAAGAATTGGCAAATCACCATCCAAGTTCACAGAACGTCAGGAGTGAAACACTCCTCCTCACCCAACTTTCAACCAATTGGCTTCAATAACAGTTTTTTCCGTTGCGATGCGTATTGAAAACAAACCAAGTATACATTCTGTAAAGTTTCTTTTCGTCTAATTGAAATTAGACGAAAAATTACGGTACAGTTTTAATGCATATCTACAATTTTGATCACAAAATGGTTGAATAATTTCATTTAAATAGTTCGATTGTGCTTTTGTGTTTGTTTACTATCAAGTTTTCAAACATTCGAACAAACATATACTCAAAAGGATACTTCTCTGGTTTGGCTCAAAATTTAGCACACGGAATAAATTTTCCGTTAAGCAATTTGTTTCATAATTTGATAGATAAATCCAAATATATTATTACAATTACATATTAAGTTTTATGTATCTAGCTTAGTGTATGTTGGATTTATTTTGCTCACAGGTAGGTGCAATTTCATGAGTGTGTTTTAAAACTTGTAGTGGTCTGATACTTTCGATTGTAAAAAAAAGGATGTAGCTCCAATAACGGGAATTTGGAGTTACATGTAATATCATCTTGTAAAATAAAGATTTGTTCATTTGGATCCAGAAAGATATAACTCCCATTGTTAGTTTTCGCTTTAACTCAAGCGATGGAGCATCTTGTCTCATTAGTTTGTTGCAATATAAAGGTAGCACCTGGTGCTACCACCAGTTTTCTGCAAACTTGAATAATTGGAACTAACTGCTTTTTGCATCAAACCCTTCAATAGCAATATTTTCTCTTCGCATATTCAGTTTATGAGAAATTAAAATATCGTAGAGCACATTTCTTACTATCTAGACTAATTAGTATTGTAAGAGAAGCAGAAGGAAAGCCAAAGAGATATTTTTGTCACTATTTGCACAAAATGGAACTGCTGATACAACGACGATTGATAAAAACTAGATAGAAACCTACAAATTTGAAATTAGGATACATACTAAATAGCCTCATCTAGTTTATTGAAATCTATATTTTCGTACAAACTAACAGATAGACAGATATAATTTCAAAAATTTCGTTTCCACAACTCAGAAATTTTTTTAAGAATGGATATTGATTAAAATTCTCCTGTTAAAATCACCTGTTAGTGAATATATAAAGTATATTCAGTTCATTTTGATACTTGAAATATTTTCTATTAGTATACAACACTTATTAAGAATTAAAAATATTATGGGAAAACAAACTAGAACTAAAAAGACAGATTAAGCGCTAATTAGGCCTATAGGACAAAAAGATACACTGTCATGATTCTAAAACTTTGTCTTCCGAAGGTCGCATTAACTCATGATCAATACTTTTATACCAAAATTTTTTCGGTTGCAATACTTTCGATTTCTATACTTTTCTTAGGAGTAACTGAAAAAAAGAAATGAAAAAAAAACTATTGGGTTGTTCGGAAAGTCATTTCGTATTTTTTTTGTCAAAATGAAAAGAAATTTTCGTTTAATGAATAAATTATTTATTAAATTATAAAATTGCCATTCTGGTCTAATACCTTTTGGTAGTAACATGATTACACGCTCATGAAAGTTTTGGTCTTTGCTGTAAAGAAAAACTGATCGAGGTGATTTTTGGCCTCCTCATTTGAAGGAAAAATTTTGCAAATCAGTTCTGGTACTGATGTACTGTTAACACATCTTCTCCACACATATTGGCTAATTTATTTCTGGCTTGAACAGCATTTTTACCTTTTATAGCAAAAAAGAAAAAAATGACGAAAATGCTGTTTATTGCTCTCCATATTTAAAAGGGCACCATCCAAAAACTACTGCGAAGAATCAGCTGCACTTTTTCACACTCAAGCCTTGCTATATCAGCTCTTAAAACATAAAATGATTTTGCGGTTTAAGTATGAAATTGGGTGCGAAAAATGCAATTAAATCCTTTGTCAGGAAAAAACGAAATTACTTTCCGAACAACCTAATAATATTATAAAGACAGACTTAAACAAAAGAAAAGTTAAAAATCGCCATTCTTTCTGTCATCATTTGCATCAGAGTAAAATGGATAAAGTGATCTTGCCAGATAGACAAAAGACAGGATAAAGAAGCCTAAAATATTTTCATTCTATAAAATTCAACACAAAAAGCTCACAATTGTTCTGGAAAACAGCACTCGATTCTCTAGAGTCTCTCTTATCCTACTTTCTTTTATCAAGCCAAACAATATAGCTCGTATCAATATTATATCTTTTATGAAAAACTGTTGAAGTATTACTTTGATGAGGATGAGTCATATTGATAAATGGAAGCTTTCAAAAGTCCAACACATTATCATTCAGTCATATATCTTTGTATCAACAGTTGTCTCTGACATCTTATGATCGATAAATCCGACTTCTAAATCTTCTACATTACTTTCTCTATACATCATTATAATAGAGATACAGAATAAATATGTTTTGATATTTAAACTATTTTTGAATGAGTGTATCTAATATGGTAGAGAATATATGAGCCATAAAATGTATTTTGCAATGATATAAAGTATATTATGGTTTATAATATTAACAAAAGGGAGTATTTTCTTGTAGTTTCTAGTATATTTATCAAAATTTATTATATTTTATTTATTTACTAGCAGCCTTTGGCGACCAGCTGGTTCGCCATGAGTAATGCATTCGAAAATTTTCAAATAAATTCCATATTCATTAGCCTTGAAGTCAATTTTATTGAATTTTAATTTCAATTGAAGCCTGAAATTAAAAATATTTTTTCCGTGATGCTGACAAAATATTAAATATGTTTTATTAAAGAAAGCGAAAAAGGAAAAAAAAAATATTGAGTAAATGATTTAGATATTGCAAACGATTATAGAAACCTTGGCTTTGCATTTATTTTTTTAGAAACTATCACATTTTATAATGGAAAAAAAAAATTATGAATTAATGATACAGATATTGCAAACGATTATAGAAATATGTCATTAAGTCGGGATTTCAATGCATATCCTGTCTAAATTCAATCAGGTTTACCGTAAATAAAGAAGATTTGTTGAATAAATGATTTAGATATTGCAAACGATTATAGAAACCCTTGCGTTGCATTTATTTATTTTTTTTAGAAAATATCACATTTTATGTTTCTTTTATTTTATCCAGTCACGTGCTAAAAGTAACATTTCTTTAGACTTGATTTACGATGATAGTTTTTATTATTATTATTATTTGAACTTCCGTCATTGTTTTCTTTTATTTTATCCAGTCACGTGCTCAAACAAACATGGTCAAAATATTTCTTTAAAAATTCGTTAAAAATAGAGGCTTAAGTTATACATTGAAACACTACTACCATTAGGAAGCTAATTTTTTTATCTTTAAATGGATGAAAAAATCATGTTTGTGCAGTAATATTTTCGGATGTTATAGCGGAAAAACGTCGAAATTTCGCTTGAATTTTAATTAATTCAAATTCTAATTAAAAATTCGAAAAAGGGCTCTGAGGTGCACATCCCCAACCTCCAAGGTATACATGTACCAAATTTGGTAGCTGTAGGTGCAACGGTCTGACTTGTAGAGCACCAACACACACACATTGAGCTTTATTATACGTATAGATTGAAGCTTCAGTGACTCTTTATAGAGATTTAAAATATTTAAGGTCGATGGGAAACCGGACCTAAAGATACTGAAGATGTACATTTGGTAATATATGTATATAAATATGATGTCAGAAAGTAAGAGAAATCAAAATCAAAGGAAAACTATGGCACGCGAATTGTAAATTATTAAAAATCTTATATCTTTAAACAAATTAGTCTTGTTATATAAATTTATTTCATGCAACTCGAATACGATTTGAATGATTTGGATGAAAATTTATATTTATATAAGGTTTTCCTTTTTAAAAAAAATCTATTTAAGTTTATTTCCTGAAAAAACGCAATTTTACTCATAAATGTTTTTTGTTAAAATAAGTATATTCCGTTTCCTTTTTGAAGAGTGGGAAGTGCAGTATAGTGGTCAGAACAGTATAAGTGATTCGTGTGTTGCATGTCAACATTTCTAATCGATTTTTTTTTGTTTAATATTTTACTTATGGATTTATTTAACTTTTTTTCTTTATTAATTTATTGATATAAGTGTCTTTTCTGATAAAAAATGGAATTTCACATAAGAAAGAAATATTTTTTATAATTATTAGTCTTTTTTCGTCAGCTTTCATGCTGCTAATGTCGTATATTGCCATTTTTGACCCATTTTCACAATGGTTAAACTGAATGTCAGTTCCAAAATACATGATAGATAAATTGTAAAATCAATCATGTAATAAAGAATATTGTTTCGAATAAAGTGTTAAATTAAAAACATTATTGATTTTATTTTATTTAAAGGACCAATTCATATGTAGGTAGGATTGAAAAATATTTGTATGTAATCAGTATGAGATTCGTATCCAAACATTTTCGAATTATTATGCAACTAAGTGCTAACCATGTGCGAGTTTCAAATTGAGTTAATGAAAGAAAAATCATAAAATATTTCACATAACAAGTTTCGTTTATTTTAATAATAATGAACAAATATATTAAGCAAATATTAAATATTATAAAAATCATATTTCAAACTTCTATGTATCCATAGTTTTGCACAAGTAAAAATGACATTGAAATTTACTGGATAAATACCCTAATTCATTTTTTTTTTATTTTAGATGAAATTCGTATTATCTAATTATTTATTAATTTACTTTCTAAACATGTATCAATTTTATATTATTAAACCGATATTTATTTAACTCTAAACAATATTTTCTCCTGCATATTTATCAAAATTTATATATATATATATATATATATATATATATATATATATATATATATATATATATATTATAAGAGGAGTAAGGCTCTAAAAACTTTTCAATTTGCGCTATTATGATCAAAAACGGAATGGAGAGCCTGATTCAAATACAGAAATATTAATACAATGGGTCAAATCACAATAAATGTGCACTGATTTTAAACAGTGTGAATATTTACAAACTGTGCACATGTATTAAAATAAAAGATGTTCTTCTTGATCATCTCAAAAAGATAGCAGCCTAGAAAAGAGCCTCACCATACCTATTACTGCTGAATATACACTCATTATTGTTGAGCATGTCTTTATTTTTACCACTGACAATTCATATAATAGAATTCCACTCACATCCTTGGGGAACCTCGCTACACTCGAGACTTTTAGTATCCCAACAATCAAATTCAATCGAGATCAAGTCTAATTATAGTGAGAGCTGCTTTAATTTAGAAATTTGACTTATCATTTGATCTTTGATTAAAGCCTTTAACAGAAATTTTTTGACTTTATTGAAAAAGTAAGGGTAAGACTTTATCTTCCCTTGAAGATAACATTAGGCAACCCATATTTTTTGCTAAAATGTAGATTAGACACAACACACATGAGAATGTAGAATACCAGTCCACTGTGATAGTTCAAGCTTTTCTGCCGGAAAAAATATAGAGCTTTTCAACAATGAAAGGGTCAAGAATGAAAGATGTGATGAAAACAAACCAATCTCATGAAGAGAATGCCGTAGTTTGGTCAGCAAACTAAATTTCTCCGAACATTACTTCTTTATAAATAATTTTTGATGTTTATACGAATCTATTATGTATCCTCTGGAGCTAATGGTTATATCAATTATCTCTATCTTTTTCAAGCGCTTTTTCTATTGCTTATTGTGTTAGTATTCTTCTTCTTTATTTCCCGTCTTTAATAACCTTACCATCATAGAGATATTGTGTTAAAAATATTATGTAAAACCAAATAAATTCTAGTTTCAAATTCTTGTTTACTTTACAATTGTTCATGCAAATAAGTCATTAAAATTGCTTATAATTGTATGACACATAAACATTCGTCAGAAAAAAACAAATCTAAAGTTTCGTATCTTCAAAGTATACCTCAAAAAGCTGAAAATGTTTATAAAATTCACATACCTTTGAACATTTATGACAGATATAATAATCATAAGCCATATTTAACGCTTGCTTAGATATTTCCAAAATCCTATGAAATTAAAATTTAATTTTCGTATTTATTGAGAATAGGAAACATATTTTAGAGAAATCTAGAGTCCATTGGATTGAAAATGCTTAAATAATATAGGAGACACTTGTTGTCGTATTTTTATACCAAGTTATTTTATTACTTTTATTTATACTAGTTACTGGTATTACTTCTTCAGAACATGTTGTATAAAATTAATAGTCCAATATGTCAATAATTCTGTAAAAATAAATGATTATAAATGGTAAATAGGTCATGCAAATGTTTAAAGAAAAAAGAAGACATCATATATGCATACTTTTAAAAGTAAATGCATAGAATTTCAGATTTAAAGATTTCATTATTCAAAGGCTATTGTATTTGAATAATAAAATAACATTTATTTATTTTAAATGACGGCTTTTTATTTTGTTTACAACTTGCTTCAGTTTATTTTGCGTTTTTCATTTTGATCATTTTTATATTAAAAGCAAAGGAATTTTTAGAAAGAATTCTTTGGTAATACAATTTTAAAAATGAAGTTAAAAATGATTAAAAGATAATTAAATTTAATCATTAAGAAATCATTGATATTTTTTACTCAATGGGAGAAGAGTGTAAGTAGATAATAAAAAAACTGTTATTTTTCTGTAAAAATGAAAACAAAAACCTTATTCATATTCATGGCATTACTTGTTAGTCGGTTGTGGACAAAATAGTAGCTTTCCTTACTAGTCAATTGAGCTAATCTATATTAAAATTATAATGGCCCTTTCTAACTCAACCTTTAAAAATACAATCGTTCACTGCAGTGCTTAATGTCTTTTAAAGATTTTTAATCTTTCTAAAAAAATTGTAAAAAGGGCAAATGACAATTCTGTTATTACAAAAATATATATTCAACAGCTGCTTCATTGAAGAAGCAATGTTCGATTGAGAGCCATCTTTACAAAAATTGCACAATCCACAAATCCGTGCTGTTTCAGAACTGGAATCAGCAGGTTGAGCAAAAGAAATTCATAACCTGTCTCACAGATGGCACTGGTTACATGGCGATGATAATGTAGTAAGCGATGATAATGTAATGGCGATGATAATGTAATGATAATAAAGTTCGACAGGCCAATGATAATGTAAATCCACATTCTGTAAATCCACGCCGAACATGGGTTTTTTGGGGAATGAAGAAACTATCTCTTGTCTGTATATATAGTCTTAGAGATAGTTTCACTTACACCTACTAAACTTGGCATGCATATAACTTAGAAGATGGAAATTTATAAAATGCAGAGAGCTTTTCGAAACTTTTCTTCCAATATTAATTGATTAATAAAGCAGAATTCTGCCGCTTTTCGGCGACCACTTACAAAAATATTATCGCACAAAAATTAATTTCAAAACTTAAGAAAATATCTTTTTTAACGATACATGAAAAATTTTTGTGCAATTTTTTCTCGTGTATTATGCCAAATTTACAAAAATTGATTACATTGTTGAAGTGGAATTCAAATGTTTTAATTGTTTCATTACATCATTAAATATTCCTCATTTAATCGTGTGGGTTTTTTTCCATTGCCGGAAATGAGACTGAAGGATTCTATTTAAAATGTTTATTGTTTGCAGGACAAATGAATTAAAAAATAGTACAATTCCACATAATTTAAACATAAACGAAGCTGCCAATTACTCTTAGAATATTGCTGTAAGGTAATAAGATTAATATCATTTTTAAAGGTATATGGACACATTAAACAAAACTTAAGTAAGATAAAATAGTCTTCAATGACTTCGGTGAAATCATAGAGATGAAATATGCATAAACGGTCCATCTGAAATTACACATAACCAAAAATCCAGGTAAATCACTTCGTCTCCAGAGTCGAATATTAAACAAATAAAATTATACTACAGTGAAATTTAGAAAATAAATAAAAGGCATATTTACTCCTTTAATAATATCCTGATATCATGATTGTGGTCACCATTAGAAAAGTTCATGTATGCAATAAAGGAAACAAATGCCAAAATAACATGGATTTAACGCTTTGTAAATTGGCGTAATAATAGTCATAAAATATATATGAACTATTTAATTAAATTAAAATGTAATCAATAACCTTGGCCATGAAAATAGAAAATTATAAATATTCAAAGCAAATGATTAAAAAAAGCAACTATTAAAATTAAATGATTCAAAAAATAGATTTATATAATGTATTGTAAACAATGAAGGTGACATATGTAATACAGTTAAAACAACTAATTTAACGCCAGACAATCAGTGGACTAATAGTCATAAAAATATGTCCGATTTAATAAAAATCAAATGTCATCAATATCCTTGGATATGAAAGAAAGGGAAAATAGAAATGTAATAGCAAATGATTCTAAGAAGTATATACATATATATATACATTGAAGTGACAAAAGTCATTGGATCACTGTTAATATCGTGTCGGTCCTCCTTTTGCCCGGCGAAGTGCAACAACTCGACGTGTCATGGAGTCCACAAGTCGTTGGAAGTCCTCTGCAGGAATATTGAGCCATGCTGTCTGTATAGACGTCCATAATTGTGAAAGTGTGGATGGTGCAGGAGCTTGGGCACGAACGGACCTTTCGATGATGCCCCATAAATGCTCGGTGGGATTCATATCGGGCGATCTAGGTGGCCAGATCATGCTCTGGAATTGCCCGGAATGTTCTTAAAACCAATTGTGAACAGTTCTGGCCCGGTGACATGGCGCACTGTCATCCATAAAAATTCCATCGTTGTGTGGGTACGTGAAGTCCATGAATGGCTGCAAGTGATCTGCAAGCAGCTGAACGTAACCATTTCCAGTCAATGATTCACCAGAGGACCGAGTCCATGCCATGTAAAAACAGCCCACACCATTATGCAGCCACCACCTGCTTGAACAGTGCCTTGCTGACAGTTTGGGTCAATGGCTTCGTGGGGTCTGCGCCACACTCGAACTCTACCATCAGCTCGTAACAACTGAAATCGTGAATCATCTGACCACGCCACGGTTTTCCACTGGTCTAGGGACCAGTCGATATGCTCACGAGCCCAGGAGACTCGCAGCAGGCGATGTCGTGCTGTCAGTAAAGGCACTCGAGTCGGTCTTCTGCTGTCATAGCCCAAGGAAGACAAATTTCGCCGCATAGTCCTATCGGACACGTCCCTCGTACGTCTCACATTGATTCCTGCAGTTATTTGACGAAGTGTTGCGTGTCTATTAACATTGACCATTCTACACAGACGTCGGCGGTCTTGGTCGTTAAGTGCAGGTGGTCTCCCACTGCGCTGTCCATGATGGGATGTGATGCCTGAAATTTCATACTCTCGGCACACTCTTGATACTGTGGATCTCGGAATGTTGAATTCACTAACGATATCCGCAATGGAATGACCCATGCGTCTAGCTCCAACTAACATTCCACTTCAAAGTCTGTTAATTCTCGTCGTGCCGCCATAAATCACGAAAAACCTGTTCACATGAATAACTTGAACACAAATGAAAGCTCTGGAAAACGAACTGCGCATTTATACTTTTTCGCTGCGATACTACTGCCATCTGTATATTTGCATATTGCTATCACATGACTTTTGACATTTCAGTGTATATAAAGTACCGTATACAATGAATATAATATATACAAGAGTCAAAATAATTGGAATTAATGCTAGATAATAGATAGAATAACATTCATAAAAATATACCCGATTTAATTAAAATTAAATGTAATAAATATCCTTGACGAGGAAAGAAGGAAAATTAGAAATGTAAAAAGCTAATGTTTCAAAGAAATATGTATAAAGTATATGTATAAAATATGTATATGTATAATATATGTATATATATAAAGAAATATGTATAAAACATAATATTTTTATTATGTTTTATACATATTTTGCAAGACAAGCATATCTTAACCTAACATTTTTTTATTGCGCAATTGAGATTACATTCCATATTCTAAATTCTTTCAAATACCATATTAAAATGAAAATTATTCACTATAGCGCATCATTTACTGCATTTTTCTTCAAAAATCTGCTTGTGCAATCTTAAGAAAGATATAAAGTGATATACTGCTTTGGTTTTATTTTGCCCATAAAGAGTATAACATTTGAAACTGGAACTATGTTGAGACATTTATATCGCTCTATCATTTCTGAAGGAATATATAAAATTTAAAGTAAACATTAATTCTCTAAAGATTCTGAGAACATTATATCTAAATGATACATTTCGAGACATCCAGGAAAATGCCGTTGGAATGGAGAATTTGCCTCATTTACTACGAAGGTACTGAGACGGCAAATTTAAAGGGAATTAGTATTTATTTTTGGCGTATTTTTTAAAGAGAAGGTTTCGAATCAAAGAAAAGTCGTTTTTCAATCAGATCTGAAGGATTTCAAACTTTTAGCAAGGAGAAATAAATATCAAATTTCTACATTAATATGCTGTTCTGGCCACAGTGGATTTACATTTTTAGAAACATACTTGAACTTCAGGAAAAATTCTAAAATCCATGTTTGCAAATGATGGTATTAAAAATACTTTGCGTCAAAGTTTATTTATTAAGGAATTTATGCGTAAACTTGATATTACCAGTTTATTCTGATTTTAATAAAGAGAAGAAACTTATTTTTACTTCGAGAATAAATTGCGCCAACTAAAAAAGCCAATAAACAAGATAGATGAGGCAAAAATGAAGAATGAAAAACTTATGGAAAGAACACCATGGTAAGATGGAGATTATTGCTCATGGGGCGATAAAAAGTTTCATAATATTCAAAATTTGTTTATTATTTTCAACGTAATTGGAAAATGATTTTAAATTATCATAAAAAAGATTTTTTACCTCTAAAACAATGTCACCAAAGCAAAAATAGTAAAAATAAAAATACAATCTAAGACATCATATTGCAAGTTATGTAAAAACATTATTATTTTAAAGTCATTATTTGTCTTAATTAATCTGAATCATTCACTAGTTTAAGTAGATTTAAACTAACCACGGGACTTCTCTATAGATCTATCTCTCTATATTTCAAAGTTTTGTACCTCGACCAATTTTGATGGAAAAAAAAACCATTATTTCTCTAAATATCGACGCATACGTAATCTGATAGTCTCATAATTGTTTCAAACCGGTTTAAACTGATTAATGACTTAAATTAATTAAAACAATTCTTAAGAATTCAGAGAAAGAATAATATGGAAATCAAGTTGTAACTTTAATTGGCGATAAATCGAAAAATGTTACAACCTTCATCAGTTTTTTTTTTCTAATAACCTTAACAGCGAAAAATGGATGCCTCAAAAGCAATAAATCTCCAATTTGTTGTTTATGCATTTTGAAGCTTCTACAATTTTTGGCCTACGCATTTTGAGGCTTCAAAACCTTCAAACCAAAAAAACATCATGTTCTCACATAATAATAAAATTCATGAAAAGCAGTATGCACAAAAACATCTATAAAAGTGTGAACAGAATTTAACATACCTGAGAAAAACCAGAGAGTAGAAAAATCCCAATTACTAATGTAGCTGTTCGTATATGAAATTAAAAAGAGAAAAATGCATTCAACAGTATGATACTAGTCTAGATAGCTATGTGTTTCTTAATGTGTAAATGGTTGATGATTAGTAGTAAAACATAAAAATTTTCTCTCAAAAACAATGTCCCTAAACAAAATTAGACCAAAATAAAGGAAAAGAGGTAACGGTAACAATATAAACATAAAATTATGAACATATTTTTTTCATAAGTGAAAAAAAACTGAGGGTAAGAAAAATGGCAAATGCAATAATGGAAAAAAATATCAAAATGAAAAAATTAATAGTGTTTTATTTCATATACGTACATAATATTATTTATTATTATTATTTTATACATTGGAATTTAGTTTTCGTATGAGAGGTAAAAAATGTATTCAATAAAATGAGACCAGTCTATATATGAATGCTTTTTTATGCGTAAATGGTCAATGATTTAGAATTGAATTAGAAAAGATTTTTACCACGGAAACAATGTCCTCCCCCAATCAAAAAATAGAACAAAAAAAGGTAAATAATTATGTGCGATTCTATGTATAAGATTATGAATACAATTTGACATAACTGAGAAAAACATGAGAGTAAGAAAAAGGGCAATTACTATTGTAGTTACACGTATGTGAGGTAAAAAAGAGAAAACTGTATTCAACAGAAAGATACTAATCTAGATAAACAAATACTAACATAACTATTCATATATGGGATAAAGAATAAACAGAATTTATTCAATGGTGTGAAACTATTCTAGATTGCCTTGCATTTTAATCAGAGTTATGATTCCTATCTAACACTTTAAAAAATGCACTTAATACTGAATTAACCATTTTTGCATGTTATTACGCAGATTCCTATACATTGCCACCGAATTTTTAGATAAAACAAAAAACCAAATACTTCGCATTTCACGTCATAATGAAGTGTTTTGATTTGACAGTTAATCCTTAATTTCTAAGTTAATTTTAAAAACTACTATAAAGTTAATGAATTATTTTTAGAGAACTTTAGATAACAAAAATATCTTAATATAACTTTTTTAGAAAAAATTTCTTTTAAAGAGATAAAAGATTTTGGAAATCATCGTCATGAAAGTTGAAAGCATGTTGAAAGTTAGTCATACGAGATAGGATCCGAAATAATTTTAAATAAATTATTTCAGATCCTTTTTCATTTTTTCTGTATTGAGGAAATTTTTTGTTCTATTTTGAATAATACATTTTTATCGATACTGAAGAATACATTTTTATCTGTATTGAAGTATGTATTTTTGTCTATATTGAAGTATACATTTTTGTCTATACTGCGGAATACGCTTTTGTATGCTGGGGAATACATTTTTATCCTTTGTGCGTCAGATTTTTCAAGAGGAAGAATGGATTAATTTTAACTTAATCAGAACAAGCATCAAGTATTGAATAAAAATAATAATTTTTCCTCTGAACGGTAAATTTTCATTGATGTTCAGAATTTAAACGTTTTTCGGAGGGGTACATTTCTAAGCGTTTTTAATTAATTTTTCCCATTTTCATATACAGATGGAGGACAAAATATTACGAAGGCTTGTGAAAAAGTATGACTTATTTCACACTGCCACACAGTGATCGTGAAACGGAAGGTATCACTCTCAATAGGTGGCAGTGTGAAATGCGTCATACTTTTCCACAGGCCTTCGTATTATTTTGTCCTCCATCAGTATATCTCTCAATATCAGTCAACTGCGTTGCATGTATCTATCGAATTTTCTATGATAAGTTGAAGTGTCAAACCTGTCAGAGTTCCAAAGAGGAATTAATGTTGGAGCGCGTTTAAATGGAGAATCGATTACGGAAACAGCAAACCTTTCGGGGTTGGCAAGAAGTACGGTATCAACCATTATGACAGCATTCACGAAAGAGGATAAGACGACGTCTTAAAAACACAACAGCAGAGAAAGTTAAAGTTTGCTGAAAGGGATAGATGGCCCTTGAAGTGCATTGTATCCCAAAAATACAAACAATCGTTATCCACGATAACATCCGAAATGAACAGGATCTCTCCTCTCATCTCTAGGATAACGTTTCAACAAAAACTGTCCAAAGGGAACTTCATATTGCGAACATTTAAGGCAGACTGGCAATCTGGCAATCTGTAAACCCTTAGTGATGGCAACTAACGCTTTCAAACGACTCTAGTAATGCAGAGATCATAAAAACTGGTCCCTAAAGTAGTGGTAACAGGTAATAAGGTCATATGAATCGCCATTCACCCTATTTCGCACGACCGGACACGTTTATGTCTGATGAACGTCTAGAGAAGCGTATCATCCTGAATGTCTCTTGCCGACTGTGAAGCGTAGCAGTGGCTCCATTATGGTATGGGGTTAGATAACTTGGCCCGATCTTGGGCCACCTGTTATTCTGCATGGGATGATCAAATCCAAGCACCATCAGAGCATTCTAGAGGATCATGTCCATTCTTTTATCCAGACTGTACTCCATTGAGAACGACAGCAATGCCCCTGTTCACATTGCTAGGTGTGTTCAAGAATGGTTTAAAGAGCATGACGATGAAGTGGAACATTTTACCTGGCCCTCACAGTCTACGGACTTGAATATTATTGAACATTTATGAGAATATTTGGAGTCCAAACTTCTCTCACGATTTCCACGTCCATCTGGACTTTCGGAATTAGAGACCGCTCTGCAAGAGGAATGGCTTAATATTCAATTCATATTGTCCATGCCCTTAATGCATCTATCCCAAATTGCATTAATACTGTATTATAGGCCCAACTCCCAATTAATAAAGATTTTCCATTATTTCCCTGGTGTCCGTATTATTTTGTCTCTATATTTAGAGCAAAATAAAAATAAGGGGTTTTTTTTTGTCATTTTTCAATTTTGATATATTAGTTTATATTACAATACTCAGTATCGAAATTGTCGGCAAAAATCAAATAATTAAAAATGCAACATAAAATTTCAGATATCAATATTCATTTAATACAGATGGAATATGGATTTTTGTCAAGAAATTAAATGTATATTTGTACGCTGTCTGAAAGTGTTTGTGTTAAATATCTATACAGCTTCTAATTTAATGTATCCAAATTTGTATTTATTTTAACAAATTACCAAAGGAACTGAATGAGAAAAAAAAAAACACCAGTTAAATTGTTTATCACTCATCTTTTTAAAAATATATCTGTCATATAATATTAAAAATGGTTGAATTAAAAAAGGATTAATTGAAATTAAATTCAATTTACCTTCCAAAGGGAAAGGAGTGTTTTGTTCAATGGAAAGAATGAAGAAGAAACATGCCTTTCACAGAGAATGAAGCAAGCGGTCTGCGAAATTTTCCCAATAGTATTTTCAGTCAAAGGTTCTTTTAAAAAATTTTTGGACACGTGTCAGTTAGAAAATGGATTTAATGGTATCTTGGAAATTATTAGGCTTTGAAGTAAGGCATTTTAATCCTTTCGCTCATCTTGAGTGACACTGAAACCTCAGCAAGTTCTCAGAGCTTTCGTTAGACATAAATAAAGAGTATAAGAAAATAAGAACAAAGTTTGGAATTAAGTAACATAGATTTGTTTGAGAAAAAATTGAAAATTAACTTATATTGAAATTAAATTAAGCTACATGATTACATACGTAAAATTTGGAAGTGATCGAGACACTTGACTCTCATTCCTCTCTTACAATGGGGTCCAAATAAGAGGTTAAAATGTAAATGTATATTTAAAGAGAGGCTTTATTTTTACATTAATATCCAAATCAATTTCAATAAGGAAACTACCGAAACAAAAAATATCACACTTGTAAAAATATTATAATACTTCATTAAGAAGAAGAAGAACAAAAATATTAATAAAATACAAAAAGTAAAAAACATATTTCCTGCAGAAACTCAAACGATAGTTTTTAGTGATAAGGATTACCTCTTTAATATATTTATGCACAGAATCATTAAATAGTTGGAAATTTAACCCAAAATTTAGGAAACTAGGAAAAAATAGTAGCAATTTAAATTTAATTTAATTCCATATATTTCATCTTTTGCATCTGCTAAATTATGTTACACATGTGATTGATAAAATATACTTCAAAAAATTGTGAACATTCCTAATTATTATTTGTTTTTTTCATATGCCGGAAAAACTATGCAATTGATTTCTCTCTGCAACATTTTGTGCTTGGTTGGAGAATTTCAAAGTATTGCTATCATATGAATTAATTATCAGGTTTAATATGTAACATAAAATCATTTAGCTTACTATGATTTTGAAAATTCTACTTACAAGATTTAATCGAAAAACGGCTAATAGGATTACTAAAGATGGACTAATGAAGTTTTCCTTCTTTTTTAAAATTACCAGAGGGTGACCGAGCTCCGCTCGGAGAAAACAGGTATCGAAGCTAACTCGAAGATTTAAATTTTCAATTGTGATTTATCAAAACAATACATGCCATAAGAAAATTTGTGAAACCATTGGTGAAAAGATAACCGGTTAAAGTTATTAACCATTGTAAACTATTCTAAACAAAGTTAGAGTTTGGAAAGGGAACTATTCTATACAAAGGTAAAGTAAAGGTAAAGATTGAATACATAAGAAACATATTATAAACCTATAACAGCATAAACATAAAACTTTATTAGTTCGCCATATTGGCTATAGATGGCAGCAAGTTACCACTTGAAAATTTAAGTAGCCATTATGGCGAACTAATAAAGTTTGAAAATATCCTATCTGTAACTCCGAACTGCTCGACCGTAGCGCTTCAAAACTGGCGCCAATCGATTCCTCGTGGCCAAAAAGACCCCCAAGTTTACCGGAGTTTATTAATTCTGGGGCGATTTTCGACTTGGCAACCATTCCTCGTATTATAGTATAATTGGTCTATTGAAAATAAACAACATTGTTCAGTTTTTTTGTTCGTTTTGGTTTAAAGATCCAATCACTTGTTTCTAACTACATTAAAAGAGTCACTATGTATATTGAAATGTTTACCATATAAAATTTTCTGTGATATTCAGATAAATCTGGCTTATAAATGATAAACATTTTAAATTTATTGTTCCCTTAAAAATTAAGAAAAAATGTCAAAATTTTAATTAAAGCATTTATTTTATTCAGACTTTAGAATGATTTTAAAAATTTCTTGAAATGAATAAAATGAATTGAAGTAAATTCAAAAAGTAGGCATTTTCAGATTTTCGTTAGGCAATGTTAACTTTTTTTTTACATTATGTAAATAAATGTAATATAAAAAACTAATTAATACTTCATTGGCTAATTTAATTAATTCATACATAGAACAATCAATCAAAATTAATTTATTAAATATAAATTCTCATCTATTTTATAGCAAAAAAAGGTCATGTTTTTTGCAAGACATATTAAAATTCGAATAGGAAACGAATAAGTCATCATCAATCATCTGTAGTAATCAGTATCAA
The DNA here is from genome assembly GCA_026543055.1 of Argiope trifasciata. Taxonomy (NCBI): domain Eukaryota; kingdom Metazoa; phylum Arthropoda; class Arachnida; order Araneae; family Araneidae; genus Argiope; species Argiope trifasciata. Next base: position 226,214 of record JAPMOQ010057505.1, on the reverse strand, counting down.
TCATCTGGAAGAGATATAAGGAAGTCTTGAAGTCAAAAATGTAGCTAATTTGATTGAAACGTAAAAGGAATTTTTCAAATTCTTTCTTCAAATCCTGATCTTGCTTTTTAAGAAAACATTTTTTGGAATATATTTTATTGCCCGTTTCCATCAAGAAAATTTAATAATTAAATTTTTCTAATGGATATTAAAATATAAAGGAATTTTAAAAGTAAAAATCATAGTAACGACGATAAAAACGAGTGGATTGAAATGAATAGAAAAAATGTATAAGAATTCTAAAGGGAAAAATTATAGTAACGACGATGGAAAAACCGTGGATAGAAGATTGTAAGGGAATTCTAAATTGAAAAACCATATTAACGACGATAAAAAAAGAGTGGATAGAAAAATGTAAGGGAATTCTAAAGAGAAAAATCATAGTAACGACAAAAAAAAAGTTTTTTCTGTTAACCTTTTATAATTTATTTAACTTTTTATCGTCCAATGAAATGTAAATAGTAAGTGTCTGGATATAAGTTTTTTTTCCTATGAAGTCCACTTGAGCCCATCTATGCTCGTAGAAACATGAGAATTCCTTCTTCATTCTATCGTAATCTGAGAAATTGATTATCTTGCAATTGGCTATTTTAAATTCTACTTTTAAGGATTATGAGATTTGATATATAAAAATTTTGCTCGTCTTCGCCTAGTTTTTTGTGTTCTTGGATAGTGAAGACGGTATACGGCTGATGGAAAGAATTCAGGGAGCACAAATACAGGTCTGTAAGATACTGTGGCAAGAAATTATAAAATATAGCATCTAGAAAGCAGTCTTTAATATTAAGAAAAAGTTTAATTCAGTATCATATAGGTCGTTCAGTCTGATGAAAATTCTAGAGAAAAGTCTGCGTCTCGAATAATAATGATAAAGCAATTCCTCTTCAGAATGAAACAAATGGTAAAACCCATTCGGTGTCTGCATGTTCAGACATCATTTATCCAAGATAGTTTCATTTATATCATATGATACTTCACATGCGTCATTTTGTTATAATATTAAAGATTTATGCGTGATATTACTGGATAATATCGAAAAAGGGACATGATAGAATCTCTAGACCGTTGTTCAGGAATATTTAAATAAATATAAAAAATTGAGGTTGTTATAGATTGAAAAATAGCACGTGCGTAATATATAGCTTAATATTCGAGAGACGTGCAATAGAAACGATTTTCAGACATAGGTAACACTCAGCATTCTTCAGCAGTTTCTGGACGATATTAAACGTAAATACACATTGGAATTACAAAAGTTTCTGGACAGTTTGAAAAATAATAATATGATAGATCTCTCAAAGTTTCTGTTAGAGTTAGAGATAGTCATATTAATTTTTTTTTTGAGCAACATTACAACAATATTGTAACATCAACTTCTTATATTCATGTATCTAAAATTTTGAAATAGCATGAAACTTGCTACCTTTAGCTATGCACTGTTAAAGAGATGTAACTTGTAACAATTAGTAGAAGGATTAACAATTGGAAATATTTTTCTTTAAAAAGAAAAGACAATGATCAATACTATTTCCAATGTCTGCAAATTACTTCTTTCTCAGAGAGGAGAAAAAAAACTGATTTCTTTCTCTTTTCTATTCTTTCTATCTTGGGAATCCATTATTAAAACCAGAAATGATGATAATGATGACAACAAAACCTTTTAATGGTGATATTTATTTAATAACTGATATTTTGATGCTCAAATCAACCATCAGATATTTAGATACTCAATGAAGAAAACCCTCTTATTGGAAATTTAATTAAACATCTGATTCAATTTCCATTCAAAAGAATGTCATTAAGATGAATAAAAAAGAACAAAGGAGAATAGATTCTTACTACTGTGTAAACTCTGTTTTGATGATGATTACATTCTTTTTCTTTTACAGAAATGCTCTATCTCCTTTCCATCTCTATAAAAGAGATAGGTTTTAATCTGCATTTAGGCGTGGAAGAATAAGATTCCATTCTTTAATATTTATCTTCTTTAATATTATATATTAAGATCCATAAAAGGACAAGTAAAAATTTGGTATTATTAAATCAAAAACCAGCTGAAAGGGTCTCATCAAAACTTTCTTTTATGCATTCTAAAAAACTGTCACACGAGATAACGCATTAGAATACAGTAGTTATGAAATACTAATTGTTCGCATTAATTGAGTCCTTTTACTGCTTCCACTTTTTAATACAAATGCATACATATTACTATAAGCAAAATCATGTAAATTAATGTATACATTGCATCATAATGAAGAACATCGAATGAGCAGTTTAAATATGTTTCTTTCGTCTTTTTGACATTGAAGTTAGACTAAAATACACAATTTATGTAATCACATTAAATATAATTTCAGTCATTCTTACATAATGTCAATGTACAAGTAGACAGACGATCAAGCCTTTGACAGGTTTGATTCTACCGACATTATACTCTCATATCTTGCATCTGAGCTTTTGCAAGTTTTGAATTATCAAGTCTACATTTACGTGGAGAGGAAAGAAGAACGATATTCTGTAAATGGATTAATATTTATTTGGATTCTGAGTTTACAATACACAATTAGTACTAATAATAGGTTTTAGAATACAGTAGGATAAGAATAGATCAACTCAGATCGTATTTTTGAGATATACACGAAAATGGGCAATTTAAAGTAATTATGTATCGCTATATAAATAGTTTAATTCATATTATGCCATCATATTGACAAGCAGTTTTTCCTGAAATGATAATTTGGACAAACATTTTAGATAACTGTCTCTGTATTACTTAATGTAAGCATGAAAGCACATTCTTTTAATACTTTCATTTAATTCGATATATTTTATATTTGAAACGTTAAAAATTTTCTGACAGACTTTTCAGTTGGTTTTTATGTTCTAGAATTTTGATATTTAGGCAGTGGTATGTTTTCAGTGATAATGTAGAATTTTAAAAATGTTAGAAGTAGGATTTCTTTAAAATTATATGTACTAAATATTAGGTTGGTGCGTATGAAATGTCGGATTCTTAAGTGATTGTATAAAACTGCATATCTTTCTTCAAAAGCTGTTTATTCAATCAAAGTATGCTCCATTCGCTTCAATACACTTCTCCCAACGAGATTTTAAAGCGTAGATGCCTGTCTTAAAAAAATTTTGGTCTTTAGAATTAATAAACTCTGATATCGAGTTTTTTAGACTGTCTTCATTTTCATAGTGTTTGCCCCTTAAAAACAGCTCTAAATGCTTGAAAAAATGAAAATCGGTCGGCGAGAGATCCGGTGAATAGGGTGAATGCTGCAAAACTTCATATTCCAGTTCGTTCCAGCTTATTTCGCTCTGTCAGTGCGTGCGGTACCCACTTCTCCATCTTCTTAACCTTGCCAATCTCAGAAAGGTGTCTCAATATCGTTGTATGGTCAACTTTCATCCTGATAGCAAGTTCCCTCGTGGATACGGCTGGATCCACTTCCACTAGAGCCTTCAGGTCATCATTCTTCACAGACGTTTTGGGTCTTCTGCGCGGCTCATTTTGCAGTGAAAAATCGCCAGTCCGAAATTTTTCGAACCAACGCTGCACTTTCCGATCGTTAACCGTATTCTCCCCAAACGCTTGGTTTATGTTGCGTGCAACTTTTGCAGCACTATTACCAAGTTTGTACTCATATAAGAAAATGACGCGAATGTCGGCAGAATTCATATCGGCAATAAACTCAAAAGAAATAACAAAAGGGAAGACCTTCGAGAAAACCTATTTTGCTGAAATGAGTCTCTGGAAATGGACAATACGACTATGAATGAGGTTATGCCAAAGACAAAAGTATAACGAAAACAGGGAGACAAACGTCCGCATGTAAAGAGAATCCGACATTTCATACGCACCAACCTAATAGGATCATTCCGACGCCGCCATGCAATCAATTTATATAGCATTAATTCCAAAATTTCAAAATATTTATATCAATGCAGTATAAATAGAATTTAAAAGTAGGAAATAATTAAAGTCGAAAACTAGAGAGTTTTACCGTGGGTACTAGAGGGTTGTATCGTGGCCGGTGATTGTCCTTGGGACTCAACCACAGTTCCCGCAAGTGTTGCTATAAGTCTGGTGCTCCTGTCAGTTTTTTATTCGTGCGCCCTCCAGGTGTGACAGAGAGTCAGTGATATGGTTATCCTTTATCCAGTTCACGACTGTTTATTTTTCTGTCACGCATTTGTAAATGACTGGATCCTTCAGAACACCAATATATCTGTTTGCTATTAGCATTTACGCATTCTCCGCTCATTTGAGCAGAGGTCAGGATGTGTTGATTTTGACGAAATGGATGCGAGAAAAAATGAAAGGAGTAGTTTACGCTTAATAATAAACTCCGATTATTCTGTATTATTTGGCATAATAACAACTCATCTTTCTGCGTATAACCTCTTAAAGGACGAATTAAGAATTTTCAAATTCGGCAGATAATTGTATTTTATATAATAGATGCTCTCTAAAAAATGTATTTTTATCTTTAATCAGATTACTAATTAAAAATGAGAATTATTTACATTTTAAATCTCAATAACTTCATCTTTAATCTATAAAAATATCAAAGAATTGAAAAAATATAAATATTAGTATCAATTCAATTTAATTTAAATGGCATTTTTTAAATTTTAAATAAATTGAGTGTGTATGCTTTATATTTGCTTAAAAATACGAGATGAATCACACCTAAACGTCGTTATTCTGTGAAATCGATATTTTCTGTGAAAATCGAAATATAAGAATATTAATATTTCGATTCCATTTCAAACTTAAGTATATAATAAGAGTGCAAAAATGTTTCGAATTTGTTTTAAATAGTTTGATGTATCACCATCTAAATATTCTACATTCTTTTTACCATCCAGATAAATAAAACACTCTGTTTCAGAGGTTTGTTATTTTATTGATTCAATTAAGGAGTCTTAGAATGGTTAAAGCATTTGCGGATTATATATAAATTATTTATGGAATTATGGAGCCATTTAACGGCAAATTCTTGCTTATTGGTTTGAAATACAGCAATTTGAACTCATATGACATATTGATATGATGATTGAGAGGTTGATATTGTGAAAATTGTCAAATCCTTATTCATCATTTAAGTTTATTGCAATTTTTGAATCAGAAAATTGAAATTTTTACTTCAAGTAATAGAAAAATATTATTAATTTTGTAAATATTATAATTAGCGAACTCAATACATTTTTAAATATCTCGATAATTTTACTTAAAAACTTAGTTTTTAAAGAATATTATAATATATGCTAATTAGAATTTTCTTGCTTGGATTTTATTATTTTTTTCTAATTATTTTCAAAATGGCTAAGCAATTAGGGTATAATTAACCTCTTAAACAAGACAATTAATGATAACTTTTGAAGTCAGACTAATAAGTTAATTAAAGAGACTTTATATCTTTAGTTTTTGAGCTTAAATATTTTGCTTTGACATAACGGAACTTTTCAGAATTAATTGCTTTGCTTTTGTAAAATTAATTTACAAAATGAATATAATATTAAGAAATAAGAATATTATGAATAACTTATTAAATATATTAAATTATCCGTAATTCAAATTTAGAACTAGTATACATATTTAACATCGAAGTCTTGCATTTGAATATTGAAATTTAGCTATATAATCTACAAGGATTTCGCTTTATTAACTTGTACTGGAATCAGATGTCTACTGAAAAAAAATGTAGCTTCTCTCGGTTAGAAACAATCTAATTCTTCTATTTCCTGAAGTCTTCGTATTTTTAATGTTTAAACAGTGAGACGGTTGAAGAAAAATTAAAAGTATATTGAAAAAGCGATTAAAATCATCAGATTTGTATTTTCCGAAAGACACTGAAATTTGAAACAAAGCTGTTTCGTTGCTGTTCAAAGCTGTTAAAAAAAGCCTTTTCGTTTTAAACATTTTGTAAAGTTCTGTTTAAAGAAAGAAAAACACATCTGGCACTAATGACTTGACCTTTCTGCAAATCTTAGGTTTCCATAGAGACAAAAATGTGATTGAAAAATTGAGATTCTGTCTCAAGTCTCTATAGCAACCTACGATATGGAAATATATGCTTTAACTTAACTACAAAAAGTGCTTATAATCATGATGCAAGCTCGCAAATGCATTATACTCCCGAGTATCCGGTTCACGAATTTCCGACTTCATATTTCTTTATCGTAATCAAATGAAGAGGGGAAGAAGTTGCATTGGTAATATTAGCAAGGCAATGGAAGTGGACGTCCTTTGAGTCGTGAGTACAATACAAATCCTGATAGTAAAAGAGAAGCGTTCTGCTCGTTGTTCATTGATTCATTAGAGTATAATGGACATCAATTGTTGCCGCTGTTCCTGATTATAATTTCACATTACATGCAGTATTCGTGAAGTGTTCTTTGGGTATTCTTAATGTTTTTTGAAATGTACAACAGTGGAGGTTACAGAATTGATATTAAAGTCTGAACTGATTATATCCTTCAGCTTAGTTTTTCTGTAATAAATTCTTGAAACCTGCGGTGATGTATGTATATATATATATATATATATATATCTGTTGCACCCGTTAAAGAATTAAACCCGTTAATTTGACGAATCACCACTTTTCATACCTTCGTGAACATTAAGAAAAATTGTGACAACAATTGTCATAAAATCACATATATTTTTGAATCATATTCGCGAAAACGTGAATAATACATTCAAAATACACCCCGTTTTCTGATAATTTTATATTAACCACATACCAACAATTTATCGTTAAATCAGTGGTCAAAAAATCCCCACCTAATAACAAATTTGCTTGCAGTTTTCGACTACACCAATAATGCACAAGTAAATTTAGTAGAAAGACATATTAATTACATAAGCATATTAGTTATACTAGTTTTTTGAAAAACTGGATCAAATGATATCGCAACATTTGAAGAATATATATGAATTTTAAAAAAAATTATTATCTTTAAAACAAAATTAAATTAATATAAACAGGTATCAAGTTGCACGAAACTTTTCTTCAGTAAAACAAGTGACATTCTGATTAATACAATGAGATTGATTTACTGTCAATTTATAAATCATCAATGATTTCTAAAAGTGGTCCTTATCATTGAGACTTCAGTTTATTTCTTGTTTTACCTTAGAAAATTTGAATTTCTGAAATTACTGATAATTTTTAAATTCTAAAATATAAATTAGTAATATTAACCATGATTCACCGCCAAGAAATACTGAAATAAATTTTATTCGATTACAAATATTGATAATATTCCGCTTTTATAAATTTGGTGATTTTTCTTGATGCAATCTGCTATTATGAAACAACAATTTATACCTAAAAACGTATCTCTACAAGTGCTTATATATTTTAATAATATACGAGGTTCTGCGTTTATGAACAAAGTAAAATTTTAATTTAGTTTTATTGTTATATTCAGAAATTAACATTTTCAATTTAAAAAATAATATCTGTTTGATAACTTCCGAAAACATTCGATTCCAATATCTAGACCAGCAAAGCTAAATGATGATAATATAATAACTATAATACTCATCAGGTAACTTAAGACAATATAAAATTAAAACATACATTGCTGCCAAAACATACAAAACACCAATCCTGCCAAATTTTTTCAGATTGTATAACATTTCAAACAATGCATTAATGCATTTGGAACCTTTTAGATTGCTGAATATTTAACTTCAAGAAAGGTTTTAAAATTTATTTTGATAAATTTATCAATCTGTAACATGTGGTTACAATTTTTTCAAAAAAAAAATTAATTCGTGCTAATAAAAAAAATTAACCGTTCACCATTTTCCAAATTGCAGCAATCAAATTTCTTGATACTCTGATGGAATTTTTGTGGTTGATAAACATGCGAAAATATATTTTTTATTCATTCGGAAATTAATCGTAAGAGAACCAAAACAATTTGAGTGTAATAAAAATTACGACTATTTTACGACAGAAACCATTGATTCATCAAATTTCTTGAAACTTTCAATAAGTAACAATTTTAAAATGTAAATGAATTTCAGAATGTAACAAAAATATTTCTTTCTAGACAAGAAAAAAAATCACAAATTCGTGGGTAGCAGAAAGTAACATCTTACTGAATTTTTCCAAATTATATTGACTAAAACCTCCACAATCCTGAAATTAGAAAATACTTCTTGAGCTGCTTAAGAAAATTTCTTTTCATAGAATTTCTTTTTAAAATCTATGTGAATTTCAGAGTTTAGCAAAAATATTTCTATCAAGATCAAAAAAAAAAAAAAAAAATCAGGCATAAAAAAATCGCTATTTTATGGAAGCCAAAATTTTTTTTCTATGCAACAGTTTATTCAATTTCCTCGAACGATATTGACTAAAGCCTACACAATCCTGAAATCCTCTTTAAATTTTCAGCATGAAACTTTATTTAAAATATACATGAATTTAAGAGTCTATCGAAAATATTTATATCTAGATTTTTTTTTAAATTTCAGCAAAAAAAAAAACCTTACTTTCACGTATGCCAAAAACTTACTCTATTAAGCCGAATAGTATCGGCTAAAATTTATATAATCATTAAATTCAATAAGACTTATCTCACGGATTCAGCAAATTTCTTGAAAACATCAAAACGAAACTCAATTTTAAAATCTATGTGAATTTAAAGAGATAAACAAAAATATTTGTAACTTTAACAAAAAAAGAAATTCCTGCAAAAAAAATGCAATTTCATGAATGCCAGGATTTTTTATGCAACAACTTACTCAATTTCCCTGAATGATATTAACTAAAATTTTATCTTAATTTAAGAGTCAAATAAAAATATTTCTATCTGAACAAGAAAAAAAAAATGCAATTTCATGAATGCCATACACTTTCTATGTAACAACTTTCTCAATTTCCTTGAATGATATTGATTAAAGTTATAAAATATATGTTAATTTAAGAGTCAAATGAAAATATTTCTTCCTGATGAAGAAAAAGAATTCGCAATAACATGAATGACAGAATTTTTTTTATCCAATAACTTACTGAATTTCAACGAATGTTATTGACTAAAACCCACATAATCCTGAAATTCAAAAAGATTTTTGTCAACTTAAGATCGCGTGTAACTCTATCGTCGACAATAATGATTTGTTGTCTAGTGGAGCGTGGTTTCGGAACGTGCTATCAGCTCGACTGCTACACTCTGAGTAAGAATCGATCGAAGAGTTTCTCCTGAAGCTAGGGGTTCGCGTAGACGCATGGTGGACATTTTCTTTTTCACCCGACCACGTGGGGAGATATAAACTGAAGCGGTGCAGGCCGTTCCCGCCAGAAGCTTCAACAAAACTCCCGTAGAAATATCTGTCCCGACATCCCGGAATTCTCCCCACAGAGAAGTGTCCTGGAGTTCCCGCCAATTCTGTGGAACGGAGTTCCCGCTAGTTCCGTTCTTGGTAGAAAACGTAGAACGGCCGTTGGAGGTAAAGACTGAATGAATTTATAAATCGTTTGGTGGATTTTTACATTTTGGAGCGGAACTTCTTTTAAACGATTTTGTTATAAATTGGATTAGTGGAAATATAGAATCGATTTTGGAATTAGTATATTCCGAAAAATTATCGTTTGGTGAAAGAAAAGTTCTATATAGTTTCAGATTTTTATATTTTTTTCCTTTTTTGATAAATGCGTGGATTGAAATAACTTTTTACATGATGTAATCAAAATTTTGAATTTATTCCATAATTTACATTCTTCCAAATTTTTAAAAGTGTTCAAATAAATTTTCGAGTTTTATAAGATAAAATTTAAGGTAATAAAAATGTTGCAGGCAGATCAAGAAAAATAGTAAGAATTTTTTCAAATTAATTAAATTAAAATATAGAAAATATTTACATTCTAAATTTATAAATGGGATGGAGAAATACTGAAAATCATAGCACTGATTTATTGTTGGCTTTTATTTATTATCAAAATTTTTCAGTATTTTTAAATGCATTATGTCATAAATATAAGCTCTCGAAGGAAAATTATGTCAAACGAAACAGGGTATTATAATATTTAAATATCTGTTGGAGTTTTTTGTAATAACGAGCCGTAGTTGCAGAAAAAGATTTCGAATATATTTAGCTTTAAATGAGCTTACGAAATACTTTATAAGCAGGAGTGTGATAAAAGATTTGATTTTAAATTATATATACTCTATCAGTGGTGCTATGAGTAGGATGAGGAGATTGAATAACATCTGTTGATATAAGTCACGAAATCCAATCATTTTCCAAGAGAAATTTGTTTAAATATTTCTGAATTAGAATCGTTTTTTTTTAATTATATTGCTGAAATCATATTAAATTGTGCTAAAAATTATCAATATGTCATTCTCATTGGAACACTATTTGAAATACTATTTGAAATTTAATGAAAATATAAATATTCTTCTTTAAATTTTAAGTCAGAAATATCTGTTATACGCTAAGTGCATTTTATTTCAAACTTTAAAAAATTATATTTACCCATAAATGTATCCTGAACATTTCTTCAAGTTCAAATTCAATAACTATATTTCAATATTAGTTTGGAGCAAATCAAATACAGAATTTAAAATTCTTACTTTATTGTAACGCAACTTTGATATACATATATTTGTCATGAAAAGCAAAGCATAGAGACTGATTAATTATTTGTTCATAAAGTTGTGACAGATTCGGCAGTGAAAACAAATATACAATTCTTCATATTATTAGAGTTTTGTGATGGAAACTTAACATCACAATCTTATAAGTAATTAAATCTATCAACAATTATTATTAAGAGGAAGTATTGATATTCTTTCAAATCATAATCTTTGAAAGTCAAACTTCAGTCTGATGAAACAATGTCTATTCTCAACCAGAGCGATTACGTTTTAGACAATTTAACTCCATCCAATATTTCACAATATCATGACTATGTTACACCGATTGAAAAAGAAGATCTATCAACATTTGGGTACGCAGTGGCTGCTGTTTGTCTGTTCTTCATCATGGTCTTCGGGTGCTTTTTCAATTTTATCGTCATTTTCGTTGTGGGTAGCACAAGAAAACTGAGAACCCCGATGAATGCGATACTTCTGAACTTGAGTATCAGTGACTTTGCCATTTCAATCCTGGGAACACCAATGAGTTTTGCTTCGGCCATCAACAAAGACTGGCTTTTTGGACATATATTATGCGAAGTATACGCCTTCTGCATGACCTTGACAGGTAAGTTGAACATGCTTTCTTCACAATTTCTTGTTGTCGAATCTGGTGTTTGAATTTAATTTGATATAATAAAAGGTCAAAATCTCAAGCAACCAAATTAAATAAGATTTATGTGAGAATGTAGTATTCTGTTGGCATTTTTCACCAGCAGGAAATTCCTCTTTGGAAATCCATAGTATCTCTCTTTTGTGTTCTCACAAAATGTTCAACAACGTTATCTTCATCGGTAATTTGCAAAGTTTAGACGGCGATCAGTATGAAATCCTTCTTATGGTAAAAAATCAGTTTAGTTTGATATTTTTAAGATGTTTTTCACCTAATTAACATTTTAATGACGATGATATAATTTATAGCATTAACTTTGTAAAAATGGATTGGTATATGTAATGGATTTTTTGTGGGTAGATTTGTTTTATTTATTATGATGGTTTTTTTTATTTATTTATTAGATTTGTTTTCATGGATCATAATTCAGGATAGGATAGCGTTTATACAAAAAAGGGATGGAAGTAGAAATTTTTTTATTATAAACATTGTAATAAATAAAATTAATATGAGGAAATTTATCGAAACCAAATCATTCATATTTGATAAAAATGCTTATATTCATTTAATATACTTTTACAATTTTGTTTATTTGCAATTCAGCAAATCAGCTTACCTGCGGTCTTACCTCATAGTAGTTCGGAAATCCATCGCTAGATGTATTTAACAAACTGTCATTTAATTAGAATACCGAAAAACATCGTGTAGATATCGCTTAAAATCTTATACTAACAGGGATGCAATGCAACGCAAAATGAAAAAAAATGAATATAAATACAGCAAAGAAAAAAATGATTTACAGGAAAATTGTACTTTTAATAATTTATATTTTAATGGGTTATATTTGTAACAGTTGCACTATATAGTAATCAAAGGAGAAAAGTCTTAATGTTATAGCAACTGTAGTTATAACTGAAAGAATGATGTATTTGCTATCTAATATGAATTGTAATGCTTAATACATGCGTGTCGTAGATTAACAATGCTTTCGAATAAAATTCTGATTTATTCATTACCATATCATTTCATGTTCAGGGAACTATAGATTATCAACTATTTTGATTCCTAAACTAAATTAAATATTTATAAAAAAGAAACTCTGCTCGTACAAAAAGAAATTACTTAGGTAAAAAAAAAATTAAATCTTGTGAACTCGAAACAGAAAGTACTTATATTTTATTTTTCTAGCAAAGGAAGCATAAAATATATTTTGCGATTTTAAGATATTTACAAGTTTTATCTAGATTAAAAGAGTTACTCAGAATATGTATTAAAGTATTTCTATCAACATATGTTACTCTGTAACTATGTTACTCTATTCTAAAAATATTCACCATAAAAATATTCAAAATATTTTTTTTTACTATAGAAAATAACTTTTTCTTTAAAAATCCTTTAGGTAGCATCATGTCGTTTCATTTATAAACAGTAGCTCTTTTTTATATATTTTTAAATTTTTATGGTTTAAAATATTCTTCTTCTTTAAAAATATTTAAGTGTTATCGTATCTTTTCTATATATAAAAAGTTGTCCTTTATATTTTAAAAAAACCCTTCTCTTATCATAGAAAATATTCCTCATCCTCTTTAAAAATATTTTAAGTGATGTGTCATTTCTATAAATAAACAATTACTTTATGAATTAAACAGTTGCTTATGAAAGAAAGTATTTTTCTTCTTTCTTAAAACTTTTTAAAGTCATATCGCTTCAGTTCAATATATAAACAATTACTCTTTATATTTTAAAAAAACATTTTCCTTTAATATAAAATCTTCTTTAAGAAATATTTCAAGTGATATCATGCCATTTCTTTAAATAAATAATTACATCTTATATTTTCGAAAAAAACATTTTCTTATGATAATAAATGTCCTTTTTCTTTAAAAAATATTTTTCGTTACCATGATTTATATATAATTCATTTTTGTTTTCTATACTCGTACACCATGTACAATTTTCCACATCTTCAACATAGAATTTATCGATATTTATATCAGATAATATATATAAGTATTTATATTGGATATCCAAATTATTATTAAATATTTCCATATTTATAATTTGTTAGCAATATTGCTCAACTAAATATTTATACTTATAGAAAAATATTGTATTTTTCCGTAAAACTGTTTCCAGAAGATAAATATTTTTAGAATATTTATCTTCATACTATTCTTTCTTTGTTTGTCGCAAGAGAAACAACTAGGTTCCGCGATATTATGGGAACACGCCTATATTTTTGTCTACTTCGATAGATTAGCAAAGACAAGGAGACTTTTGACCTTGAATATATAACATTGGATGCTCGATGCAATTAATAATAATAAGTTCAGTCAACGAATTTTCTTTCTTTTTTCTCTTTACCTGAATCTATTCTGTTTTCAATTCCTACTATTTCAAACTCTCCTTAAAATATCTTGTTCAAAATTTCAATCGTTACAAAATTACTTCTTATCCAACAACTCAAAGTCAAATATCTTTTTTTTTAACTTTTAGTGGATGACACTAGACCATAATTCAGTTTTTTTTTCTTTTTTTTTTTTCTCAAATATTAATTTATTTATTAAATTTTTCCAGTCATTTCTGTTTGGTTACCAAAGCCCCCAAATCATCTCGAAATCACCAAACGGTTGCTAAGCTCTGAGATTATTTGTATTGGATGACAATGTCAATACAGATTTTTTTCAAATATTAATTCATTTATTAAATGTAATTAATTTTTAATAATTTAAGTAGAGTTTTAGTGTTTATAATGAAACTTGAAATCAATTGAAGTAGCTCAATCGGTAAAATGCAAGGATTTCAGTATTATTTATATGAAGGTGAAGAATGCAAGTTTAATTCTTGTGAAAATCAATAATTTTTGGATAAATAAATTAATTTTAGTCTTATATGGCAGAAAAAAAAATATGTGCTGAAAAATATTTAATATTTTATAAATTTAAGAAATCTCCATCAGTGGCGAAGCGTGTAGATAGGTGGAAAAAAATCTCTCTTGCCACTTATTGTAATTGTGGCATACGTATAAACAAGTTTATATTAATATTATTATTATAATTAATACTAGTATTAATTTAATAAAAAGTAACTAAAAAATTTTTTTATTGACCCAAGTATAAGTAGACTAATTTTTTTTTATATTACCTGTTTTATTTTAGTAAATTTCAGCAATTATAACATCGTTTTATGAAGCTTATACAAGGAGATCAACAAATAAGCCCTCATTTCAAAATTAAATAGCTCTACAACAAAGATCGATAGAATTATGTAGTAAACTGTACCTTTATTAGCAAAACTGTAAAAATGCTGTACAAAAGTTTAGAAAATTTAGTTACAAAAATCGTTAACATATGGAGCTCTAATTACAATGCCCATAGATGCTTTCAGTGTGACGTCAAAAATGAAAAATGTTTCCGGATCTGACTCCTTGTGACTTCTTTCTGTGGGGAGCATTGAAAGACACTTTCTATAGAAACAATCCCGCCACTCTAGATGAGCTTGAATCGTTGATTGGTGTTGCATGTGATTCCATTTCCGTTGAGACATTGCAAGACGTGATGTCAAATTTCATTGTTCGATTACGCCACCTCATTGTTTCAAACGGTGAACATTTGTATTTTGATTGCAAAGACCGCATCACTTTATTCTTTTTTTTTAAGACTCCTTTCAGAGAAAGTTTTCAGAGCCATATGTTAACGATTTTTGTAACTAAATTTTCTAACTTTAGAACACTATTTTTACAGTTTTGCTAATAAACATGCAGTTTATCGCATAATTTTATCGATCTTTGTTGTAGAGATATTTGATTTTGAAATCAGGGCTTATTCGCTGATCACCCTGTAGTAAATAATAATAATGGAGTATGCTAATACGTTTAGAGATATAATGTGAACGATCAATCTATTCGAAAACTTTTATTATCAACTTTTGTTATCATGATGAGTTATTAAATCGAAAAGAATAATACTGCGCATGCGTAGAATCTTTATAAAGGCGTTCTTCAGAATGTCTTAAGAAAATACTGTATTTCTGCTTAAAAATAATTATTTCGAAAGCAATTTAAATAATCTTACAAGCTAATTCAGTAATTTCCTAATTACTATTGAATTGTGAAAATTCCTTTACTTAAACTGAGTTGTTATCTTCTCATATGATTCTCTTACTAAATTTCTTATATACTTCGGGAAGCACGAAACAATATCTTCTATCACATTTTATTTTAATTATGCATATTATATTATATTAATTAACATACGACAAATTAATGCGAGAACGGGAAATTATTTGAGATGTCAATTTATTACAATTGTAGAAATCTACACAGTAAAATTGAAAGATAAAACGATCAATAGATTTATTAGAATTATGTATGGATTTGCTATGATTGCAAAATATTAATTTCCTTTTCTATCATATAGACTAATTAATAAAAAGGAAAGACGATTGTCTTACAACGATTTTATCTTATACGATTACCAAATCAATGAAGATCGGAATAAAATTTCAAAAATGTGAATATCTAGTAAGAATAGTTTTAATAAATTTGAATTTTTTTTCCATTATATTAAATAGAGATTTTTAATAATTTAATTTCTATGCAATATAGTCAAAAATGCATAAATGCTTTCCTATTTTGATATAAAGCCCAAGGGCAGATAATTTTGATCACAAATGTTATAAAAAAATAATTTCAGCTTTATAGCATACGTATGAAATCGTGTTTTTAACTTTTTATTCACTTTTTTAAATTTTCTAAATCATAGTACTTATTACATTTCATAGCGTCGTTTGACATAATGGTAGTGCGTCTTTCTTGTGATCTGGGCACCCTGGGTTCGAGTCCCGGTTCAGGCATTGTTGCTCTTTCTCTGTTCTATCTGCAAGTTATGTGAATGCGTCCTCCTGTAAAAAGGGGCCGTGCAAGCGAATGAGTAGTGCGTAAGGACTCTGCGCACTATTGGCTTTAATTTTCGCTACTGAAACAAGAGACGCACCCTATCGGCTTAAATAACGGTTTTCGTAACAACGGACTTCGCCAATGGACAGAGCCATAAGAAACAACAGCACATTTTATTACTTATTCATGAGCAATCATTATATGTGAGAATTCTTTTTTTTTATTTTTTATTTAATAAAGAAAAATTGCGTCGATTGGTGGTAAAGTCTCGTCTCGTGAGCAGTAGGGTTTCAGGCTCGAGATCCGATTCCACCAAAGAATCGTCGTTTAAGAGGGCCTATTGTGCGTTAAATTTGCCAGGGCCAAATGTTCTCCCAGAAGTATGGTGTCGAGAGAGGAGTTCCAGTTCAGGTGACATCCTCGTTATCTGACCACCATTCAAAATTACGAAGTCAGTCCCAAAATAGCCCTAGCGTAGTTTTAGAAGGGACATTAATGTAACTAAACTAAACTAAATACAATGTAAATCCTTAATATGCTTTTCTGAAACTCACTACCAGATGGCACTACTCAAGTGAAACCAAAATGAAATTAAAATAATCAATTAATAACAGCTTAAATTTTCTTCTTCATTTGGAAATATAATTTTATACTAAACTTCAGAAGTAAATTCATGAATATGTAAGAAATTAATTAAAAAAGCAAAAAGCATCATTTCCAAACGTTAAATTGCTTTATTTTGGATAAAGTATTGAAGTATAATAACTAGAATAGTTTATTTATTTATATTATCAGTTGCAAAATTTTTAGCTATAATGACATTAAATTTTCTGCAGTAAAAAATTCTTTTCATAATTTTTTTTGTCTGTAATTGTCAGAAAAAACTTTTTTTGAAACAGAACAAAAAAAAAATTTATCAGAGAAAAAAAATCTGACTGAACAACGAAGCTGATTAAGGTAGGTTTATTAACAAATGCAAATGTCTCCGCTATTAGGAAAAAATAACTGTTATTCTTCTGCAAGTAGAGTGCGACGTAGAAAAGAAAAACATTGAATCTATTCTGAAAAAAAGAAAAGAAAGGAAAGAATTCATGCACATCAGCATACCAGCCGATAAGGAGAGCCATTAGATTCCCATTAATTTCTTGCTTCTTTGTAAATAATGGAAGCGAAATGAGAGAAAAGCAGCGGACTAAACAGTTTGAACTTGTTTAGGTTGCAAAACTTTTAATGGCGAGAATTTGTTTATCTTGGAAAACTATCTTCAAGTAATGATTGGAACAGGGTTTTGTAAAGGCAAAAAGAAAAGGGAAAATCTATTTTATTTCTAAAAGGTGTATCTTTCGCAGAGAGGCTTCTTATTTTATTTATTTGTTTTTCAGAAAGAAAATAATAGTAATAATAAGAGATTTATAACAATGCAAAACATAGATTTTTTAAATAATTATTCTTATATTTCGAGTCTTCGGTCATTATTTATACATTATTAATAAAGTTTTTTGCAAATTAAGTACACAACATACTTAATATTCTTGAATATTTTAATATGATATTATTATACTTATTTTGCGAAACGACAGAGCATGCAGTATGAATTAACAGTGTGGTTGGTTCAGTATTTTCAAAAATGCGAAAAAATTTATAGATATTGAGCAAAATTAATGAAAGGCAAAACTATTGTGTGTATTTGTTTCAGAAAATAAGCATATAATATATATGAGCATAATCTGAACAGACAAACTAAATAAAAATGTATTAATTAATTTGTATTCATATTTTTCTTATGGGTGTCATGCTCTAAGGGTCTTCCAATAGAGTCCCATTCCATGGAATATGCATTATATTTAAAGGCAAGCTTGTGAGAAATTTATCATGTATCTTACTTTTACCTAAAAGTATAGTGTAAAATATTTCAGATTGGGTACAATTCAGGTGTCATCCGCGTCATTCCATCAAGATTCAAAAGGTTCCGATTTGATTCCCTAAAGGGATAACGAAATTTCAAATTTTTTATTAGGGATATAATAAATATAATAATATTATCTGTATAATATACTTACATTAGGCCGTACATACAATATACCAGCATCCTCATACGTTTTTCCTAGCTATACAATCTGGTGGAATCATATCCTTAAAAATTACTCCATTTCTCCTTTCGAAACAATACTTGTGTGTAAATCACACAATGGTAATTGTGTGAATAAGTTCGATTGTATCGATAATAGAAAATAGTGCTTTATTCAACAGTAAATTCCAGAAAACATGAGGTATTAGTAACATTAAGTATATCAAATAACTGCATAAACTGTAAAACTGCTGTACAAAAGTTTAGAAAATTTAGTTACGAAAATCATGAACAGATGGCGCTCTAATTACAATGCCCATAGACGCTTTCAGTGTGACGTCAAAAATGAAAAATGACTCCCGATCTGACTCCTTGTGACTTCTTTCTGTGGGGAGCATTGAAAGACACTGTCTATAGAAACAATCCCGCCACTATAGATGATCTTGAATCGTTGATTGGTGTTGCTTGTGATTCTTTTTCCGTTGAGACATTGCAAGACGCGATGTCAAATTTCATTGTTCGATTACGAACGGTGAGAATTTTGAAAAAATTATATTTTGATTGCAAAGACCTCATCACTTTATTGTTTTTGTTTGTTCAAGACTCCTTTCAAAGAATGGGTTTTCAGCGCATAGCGCCATCTGTTAACGATTTTTGTAACTAATTTTTCTAACTTTTGTACACTATTTTTACAGTTTTGCTAATAAACGTACAGTTTACTTCATAATGCTATCGATCTTTGCTGTAGAAATATTTAATTTTGGAATCGGGGCTTATTCGCTGTACTTTTATAATTGAAAAGAAATTCACGCGATACGGAAAGGGACAGTTTGGGATCGAAGAAGTAAATAAAGAAAATATGGATATGTTTTAGACAAATTTTATCTATTGGATGTTTAACAATAATTAATTGAATAAAAAATTTGGTTTTAGTATGTGTAGGGGTAAGTAATGATTCTTGATCCATAATCATGTTTTATCAACCTGTGGTGGACAGTTATTTATATTTTAATCTACCTTTTACGAATCAGCTGTTTCGCTGGGTATAGCAGTCAGTTTACATTTAGTTTATTCCTAATTTGATATTAAAGATCTCTAACAAGTATTTTACTTTTTTAAATATTAATAGAACTTAAAATTACTGCTAACGATATGAACTCTCACTGTTCACCCATTAAACTTGTAGTTGTTATCGTAATAATCTACATTATTATTGCAACCACGACTTTCGTAGTACTATAAATACGTTCTTTTTATTCATTTGAAAAAAAAAACAGAAATTTTATTCGACGAAGGAATGAAATGACAAAATAAAATTGTGATATACGGGATAAAAAAAATGGTCTGTATGACGTTGGAACAATAATA
>JAPMOQ010057505.1:177458-204699 GCA_026543055.1 Argiope trifasciata | reverse complement strand
TGTGTGTGTGTGTGTGTGTGTGTGTGTGTGTGTGTGTGTGTGTGTGTTGGCGCTCTACAGGCCAGACCGTTGGACCTACAGCTACTAAATTTGGTACATGTATACCTTGGAGGTCGGGAATGTGCACCTCGGAGCCCTTTCTTCGAATTTTTAATTAGAATTTGAATTAATTAAATTTTAAGCAAAATCTCGTCATTTTTCCGCTATAACTTCTGAAAATATAATCGGACAAACATGATTTTAACAACAATTTAAAGATAAAAAAAATTAGCTTTCTAATGGTATCAGTGTTGTAATGTATAACTCAAGCTTCTATTTTTAACGAATTGTTAAAGAAATATGTTAAGCATGTTTTTTTAGCACTTGAAAGGATAAAATAAAATAAAACAATGCCGGAAGTGCAAAAAAAAAAAATCTTCGCAAATTAAATCTAAAGAAATACAACTTTCAGCACGTGACTGGATAAAATAACATAAATATAAAATGTGATATCCTCTAAAAAATTAATGCAAGGCAAAGGATTCTATGATCATTTGCAATATCTATATTATTAATTCCATAAATTATCTTTATTTACAGAAAACCTCATTGAATTTAGACAGGGTATGCATTGAAATAACGACTTAATGGCATATTTCTATAATCGTTTGCAATATCTGTATCATTAATTCAATAATTTTTCCCCTTTTCGCTTTCATTAAAAAACATCTTTAACATTTTGGCAATATTAAAAAAATCATTTTTAATATTTTGGAAGCATAATCGATAAATTATTAGAGCATTAAACTCAAAATTTTTAGAATAAAGTTACAGATTCTTTAACTATTAATAACTGAATCTTTTAACTTTATTTCTTAAATTTTGGCTAATGAATATGTGATTTAATTGAAAATTTTAGAACGCATTACTCATGGCGAACCAGCTGGTCGCCAAAGGCGGCTAGTATATAAATAAGGCGATCAGTAAAGTCTACCTAAACTGTTTAAATTGAAATTTGAGTCTCGTATACCAAGAACAGTAACGTGTATCTTCAGTAAAATGTTTATTATAAATTTATTGAGAGAGATTATACGGATCCTAGCGGCGAGATAAGGCAGATGCAAAATAAAAAATAAATCGATCGAAAATGGATCCAAAAAGTCTAGGTAAAATGTTGCACAATACACCATGATAAAAATGCAGAAAACATTATATGGAGTTATCTGTAAAATTGTAGACATTTAGCATTAAAAGGATGAAAGTTCCGCGATTTGAAAAAGGATTCGTCTAAAATTTAAAAAAATGTTTTTTCAATCATAATCGTTCAACTAATTTTAATTTAAAAACATTGAAATTAAAATAATCAAGAATCTATACAAAAATAATTTTAAAAAAAAATCAATATCAGCGATCAGAAGTTTCGAAATTTTCAATTACACATTAATTACTCATCAAAGAATCAAATTAATAAATTAATGTAAATAACCAAACGATTATACACTGAAGTGACAAAGTCATGGGATAACAATATGCAAATATACAGATGGCAGTAGTATCGCAGCGAAAAAGTATAAATGCGCAGTTCGTTTTGCAGAGCTTTCATTTGTGTTCAAGTTATTCATGTGAACAGGTTTTTCGTGATTTATGGCTGCACGACGAGAATTAACAGACTTTAAATGTAGAAGGTTAGTTGGAGCTAGACGCATGGGTCAATCCATTGCGGATATCGTTAGTGAATTCAACATTCCGAGATCCACAATATCAAGAGTGTGCCGAGAGTATGAAATTTCAGGCATCACATCCCATCATGGACAGCGCAGGGGGTGACCACCTGCACTTAACGACCGAGACCGCCGACGTCTGTGTAGAATGGTCAATGTTAATAGACACGCAACACTTCGTCAAATAACTGCAGGAATCAATGTGGGACGTACGAGGGACGTGTCCGATAGGACTATGCGGCGAAATTTGTCTTCCTTGGGCTATGACAGCAGAAGACCGACTCGAGTGCCTTTACTGACAGCACGACATCGCCTGCTGCGACTCTCCTGGGCTCGTGAGCATATCGACTGGTCCCTAGACCAGTGGAAAACCGTGGTCAGGCGTGGTCAGATGATTCACGATTTCAGTTGTTACGAGCTGATGGTAGAGTTCGAGTGTGGCGCAGACCCCACGAAGCCATTGACCCAAACTGTCAGCAAGGCACTGTACAAGTTGGTGGTGGCTGCATAATGGTGTGGGCTGTTTTTACATGGCATGGACTCGGTCCTCTGGTGCAACTGAACCGATCATTGACTGGAAATGGTTATGTTCAGGTGCTTGCAGATCACTTGCAGCCATTCATGGACTTCACGTACCCACACAACGATGGGATTTTTATGGATGACAATGCGCCATGTCACCGGGCCAGAACTGTTCACAATTGGTTTTAAGAACATTCCGGGCAATTCCAGCGCATGATCTGGCCACCTAGTTCGCCCGATATGAATCCCATCGAGCATTTATGGGACATCATCGAAAGGTCCGTTCGTGCCCAAACTCCTGCACCATCTACACTTTCACAATTATGGACGTCTATACAGACAGCATGGCTCAATATTCCTGCAGAGGACTTCCAACGACTTGTGGACTCCATGACACGTCGAGTTGTTGCACTTCACCGGGCAAAAGGAAGACCGATACGAAGACTGACGTATTTCTTATCACTTATTCTTTGTACGTAAACTATGCCACCAATAGTTCAATCAAAGTTTTAAAATTTCAAATGTTTCTGCTATTCGACCAAGCAACAATTAAAATGTGATGTCGAACAACTGAAACGAGCTGTCGTAAGCTTACAAGTGCAGAAGTGCGAAAAGGTATAAAAATATTTATTCTCAATTATATACTGTAAGATTATGATAGGGATTTCTTTACACGTGAATGATTTTGTAAAGCAGAACATAGGCTTCTTTTAAAAGAATGTATTTAGTTTGACTGAATTTTATCTCTTTATTTGGAGTTTGGTAACCTGCGAATTCCAGTTGTTTGCCTGAGATGGTGTAAAAATATTATAAAACATCAAATAACTAAATATAAATATCCAGATTCAAATAAAAATGCGCAATCAGAGAGACACAATAAATTTATTGCAGAATTTTCCTTTTTAACTTTCAAGTAAGCCTGAAAAAAAAGTAAACTGACAAAAAAAGTAACTTTCGTCTCCAAAATAACAATCCACATTTTCCCTGTGCTCGCGTGACTTCGATTTCACCTTCATTCTCTGTTAGTTTTTTCCCCCCATCAGATCCACGCATATTGATCGACGCAACAGTTCCTTCTTCATCAAACAGATGAAAGAACCACGTGGCGGGAAACAAAGTTTTATTTTTTGCGGCTGTAGCGGAAGAAGTTAAGTGGGTCAATTAGGCTGACGATTCTCTAATGGAAGAATATGCGGCGGGGAATAATATGATTACTAATGAATGGATGCAATAAGGCTATTGTGGTGAGAGAGGATTACTTTCAACATGAGGACGAAGGTCGTGCTGAATTTGATTTGTCTTTAGATACCTGGGTGGTGGCCTATTTATGGTATTTTCAGCCTCTTTTATGTATTTATATTTTGCGGTTTGGGACTGCCTTCCAGTATCAAGGTTAAGGTTGGCGTTGAGTTTATTTGTTTGGAAATATTAATTGCGGCTTGTTTATTCATGTTCATGTCCAGAGTTATAAATGATTGGTGATTTTATAAATCTGCTTTCAAATTTGATGCGTCCAAAAATTATTTTTTATCTTTTATTTATAGTATTCAGTAAAAGATTTCTTAATAGACGATTACGCCGAGGTACTTGGATAATAGAGTAAGAAAACGTAAAGTAACGCGGGAAAGAAATTTTAAAAAAATCAATGACCTATTTGCAATGTAAAGAAATTTGTTTGAAGTAAAAAAATATATATATACAGATTAAAAATATAAGAAAACCAGTGATTTTTCAAATGTAATCAGTTCAAGCTGCTGAATGTTTCATTACATCCGTTTAGTTATTTCCATATTTGCAAATACAAAAATAATACAGTTTACATAAATGTTACATCCTTGTGAATATCAATAATCAAATTTTGAACGTATATATGTATATTTCAGGATTAAGGAAAGCCATTTGACTAAAATAAATTATTTATATAATGATTAAATTAAAACGGTTTTAAAATATGAATATGAATCGAAGTCAATATAAAACTAGGGGCTTCATATGTGTATATGCCCTGAAAAGTTTGATATCACCATAAATAGTATTTCAATATTTATGCATTTTTTCCTTTATTAATAAAATATATAATTTCTTTGATCTCTTAAATGTAATTTTATTTGGAATATTAGGCATTTTTGTTCATCTTATTACAATTTCTTTTCTGCCTTCCAAAATTAATTATTGCAGAAAAATAATTGTGTTTATTCATATTTGTATTGTGTTGTAATTCATTTTCAATTCTATTTACTTCAATTCTATTTGATTCCATTTGCTTATCTGAATCTAAAATTGTTCTGCTTTTAAAAATCCACCAGAACAAGATATTTGATAGTTTAAATTTTTATATGCATTTTAAATCCACATTTTTTTTTATCTCAGACCTTTTAATCTGATCTGTTTTTGTCTTCTATAGGAATGGTATTGAATTACTTTCAAATCCTAGTGATATTTCTTTCCCTTAAATGAAGTTTAGTTTAGTTAACCCTCAAGAGAAGCACTGGGTATGGGATACCCAGGTGTAAATTAAAAATATTTCTCCTTCAGAAATGGTTACAATGGGAAGGTGACTTTGCCTAGGGGAAAAATCTCTACTATCCCCACTACAGATTCCCCACCATAGTTATCTTGAGATGTGAATACGGACTAAAATATAGGCGGCCGTAGTCAGTCTATGGGTATGCGCTACCCAGTGCTGTTGTAGCGTCAGTATTTTGTTATTTTATCTGACTCAACGTTTTGCATAAAATTGTGTTTTTCAGTTCTTTTTTTGTATTTATATAATTAGAATTCTAAAATATCTATTTTAAAAGAATTCTGATCCAATGTGTAAAGAACATACAGCCAAAATTTGTGAAAAATGTAGCTTGAAGTTATATTCTTAATTTTTTGTAGCATCAATCCATTTAAAATATAAGTTTTATAAAGTAATTTAAATGTTTGTATTAATAAAAGAATAATGAATCCATATTTTTTAATTAAGTAATATCATTCTAAAAACACTGAACTTTACCTAACTAAATAAATATCTTTTATCAATTACAGTTAAATGACGAAATAACTATCTAAAAGTACATTTAATTCCCTTTCAAATGCCGTCGGGAAAAATTTTTTATCTATAAATTCTGCCTAGATATGGTAATTTGAATAAAACACCTCATTTTAAGGGTTTATGTTGATTTTTTTCTATATTATTCAAGATAATATTTTCTTTATGACAATTCTATGGATATATTCTTAGTCTACACTGTCTAAGCTTTAAAATTAAAAAAAACAAAATTCTATATCGGACAATTTGATCGAAAGATATTATTAATCAAAGACACGCGGGTATGGCATACCCAGTGCTTCTGGATCGCGCAGCAGCGATAGTGCTTCTCTTGAGGGTTAAAGTAACATCCCACTGTAAAGCAACACTAGGGCTATTTTGAGACGGACCTCGTCAGTTGACGAGACGACCACCTGTGGCGGCCCCCCTCCCTTTACACCAGTGAGAGGACATTTCGCTTGACGGATTTAAACAGCAACAGACCCCCTTACACGACGATTTTTCGGTCAAATTGGGTCTCGAACCTATTATCCTACTGCTCACAAACAGAAATCTTGACACCAGGCCACCGTAGTGCTTCTTTTCCTTGAGACATTTTGTATATTAATAGAAAATTTAATTTTTAATTCAGTGTCTTTCTTCTTAAATTTCCATTGAAAGGACAAAAAAAATTTATATTCATACTTAAATTATCATTCTTTCTAAACTATCTTTCATATAAATAATATAGAATTATCTTCATTTTGTTATACATTTGTGCTATACTTACTTGAAATGTGAGCCTTATTAATAAGAAGACTTAATAACTATTCTTTATGAATGCCAAATCAACTTCCAAAGTTTTCACGACAAATTCGATGACCATTTGGTAAAAAGAACCAGAAATTATGTAAATACAGAAATAACTATATAGAATATATTTATGATATCTTTATTAGAATTGTATGATATTTGTATTTAGAATTGAGATCCGTGGCTTCTTCTATAAAACTCCACGCGTTGTCAGCAAATCAATATAAATGTGTGAATTCTAAAGTGTGGGATCCTAATAAATACCCATTCTGGAATGTTGATCACAATATGAGTCATATTGTTGCGGTCTCTATGCGTGTGTTTCGAATTTTTATAAATGATGATCTTTAAACACGCCTTAGATGAGTTTTTCGTGAAGGTTTTTGCGTTTTTCAGTGTCATGAAGCTTTGTTAGAGGATATACTGCTTATCATGTATTATTACCTACCGGACTATTTCAATAACTTAAATTTGAAGAGATTTATTTTTCTTATTTGAAAGATGTATCGTAAAATTAAAATTAAATTCACAGATAGTAAATCAACGTAATCAAGTTACAAAATGTATATTTTTGGAAATGGCAAACTTTTTTTTCAATTGACAAAAATCATGATATAAAGTACACAATTAATGCATCAATATCATTAAAATTATGCTTTGAATCGAGAAATGGAACAAAAAATCATTTTTGTACAACAATATTTTCGGAAGTTATAAAAAAAACCTCAAAATTCATTTGAGTTTTTAATTAATAATTTTTAAAAACTCCCTCCGACAAAATTCATTTTTACCTTCTTAAGTATACAGGTGTCAAATATGGTAACTTTAGGCCAAATGTTTCAGCCTGTAAAGCACCATCTGACACACATTCATTTTTATTATTAATAGAGATGTAAGCTCCAAAAATAATGAATATAATTTCTCTGTAAGTTACAGCAAAGAACAATGCATTATTGGTGATTTTGTATATGTTATAAAACTGTGGATGAAAATATATAAAATTAGCCAGCTCCAATTATACTCCTCCTCTTTTAAAGGTCCGTAAAAAAATTTCAAAGTTATTTGTTCCAGGTGCTGAGAAAAATCTGTGCCGGTTTTTTGATACTTTTGCTAAAAGAAGTATAGAATTGTATAAGATTCAAATAACCAAATGAGCATACAGTTTTAAGTTTATAGATAATTTCTAATATTTAATAATTCAAATAATTTGCGTGTGTTACTAATTTACTTAATTGGCAGTGAAGAAAATTTTTAATCGATTTTCTACAACCCTCCTCTGTCTAGCAAGCCTAGGCAGTTGCCTAAAAGGAAATCCGTGACTAGATACTCCATATTTTATAAGAATTCTAGTAGAATTTCTGAATATGCCCCGTCAGAATAAAGCTCACAGGAAATAATTCACATTTCCCTAGGAAAGTTGCGTGACTTGGGTTTTGTTCAGTTCGCCGACTAACTATTGATCCGCGCCAGGAGTCTTCCTCTTCAACAAACAGATCCACGTGGTGGAAAACGGTATTTTACTTTTTGTTGCCAGCGGAAGCAGTGGAGTGAATCAATTAAGGGCCCGATACTCTGATGGAAGTATCAGCGACCGGAAATATGGTTACTAATGAAAACAGAAAAGAAGAATTGTTGTATTTGCGTATTACGCTTCAAGATCATGGGCAAGGTCATACATTAGCGATAATTAGTGAAAATACAGCTATCCGTTAAGTTTAGGTACAGAAGTGGGAATGGTTTATTCCGAGAGAGTGAATATGGCTGTATTCTTGTTTTTAATGGAAGGCTTGTTTGTGAGTCTTCCTTTATGTTTTCATCTTTACGAATGAACATGAAATTTACAATAGCAGATTTCAATTTTGGTTTTTATATTTCCATTGCCTTGCGAAAACACACTCACAGATTACTTTTGTCACAATATTAGAGCTTTAAAAGATAGTCTTGAAAGTTGATAATGTTATTAATGTTAATATCACCTATTGTCAATAGACAATTGCAATTTGAAAAAGTAACCCACTTTTTATATTAAGCGAATTTTGTATTTATTAAATTCAATAATATATAAATAAAAAATAAGAGGTAGAGATTTGGTAAACTGGAAATCACTTCATGGCTTTTATCGATGACTGATTCAAACATTAAATCCCTCTCCACTTCTTAAATGTTAATGAATATTACTAAAAGCCGGCAAATTATTGCGAATAAAAACGTATAGTATACCCTAGAAATCAAACAGGTAGAATGTATTCAGGTAAGGAATACACAAATTCCGGAGAATCCGATGCCATTTACAATGCCATATCATAAAAAAATTTGAAATTATTTTACTAGAAGATGAGTAAAATGAATGCTCTATAATTAACTGTTTTAAGAACTAATAAAATGTAACCATGTTGCATCATTTACTGACAAATATATTAAATTAATTTACAAAAAAATGTGAAAGGAAGAAGCTGCTGTGGAAAGTACAATAGAGAGGTAAAAACACAATTTATTTTTCATACGAATTTTTTTTTTCACATCAATTTTTTTAAGTAATAGTAATAAGATATGTAAAAAATTATTTAAAAAATACAGAATATTTAATTTTCCATATTAGAAAATATTTTGCTATAAAAAAAATAGGGAAAATGCAATTTTTGTGTGTGCATTTTGATATTCCTGATTTAAGAATTTTTTTTTGGTTATTTTCCACCTTATCTATTATGTTTTCTTTTGAAATTTTCTACATCACAA
Organism: Argiope trifasciata; assembly: GCA_026543055.1. Classification (NCBI taxonomy): domain Eukaryota; kingdom Metazoa; phylum Arthropoda; class Arachnida; order Araneae; family Araneidae; genus Argiope; species Argiope trifasciata. Next base: position 195,912 of record JAPMOQ010057505.1, on the reverse strand, counting down.
AAAATAATGTGCTGTAAAAAATAAATGAAATGAATACTAATTAATTAAAAATACAAACTATTACATTTTCTTCATCATAAAATTACTGTGTTTAAAAAATGAATAGAAATTAATTAATATATACAGTCTATTAAATTTTCGTCATCATAAAAATGCTGCACTTTAAATTATATATATATATATATAAAATAAAAATGAAATGCAATCTGTATTTATATTTTAATCTTTCACTTTTATGATTTTTTAGTTTTGTTTTTCACAGCAGTTAATCAATATTTTTAAGAAAGCACTACAAAAATGAAAAATATGAATGCAAAATTATATCGAAATTCCTTTTCTAAATGTTACTAAAATGAATAAAAATTTTGTAACTGCTTGGTTACAATTCAGTTTATAAAACTTGTATACATCATGACAAAATATCGATAATTATTTTTATAAATTAATGAGTTAATCAAAAAACTAATAATTTAAGCTATGTTCAACAGCATCATTGATCAATTTATTTGAAGTTATAGCTTTCATATGGTTAAAATGAAAGATTTACGTTTGAAAATAAGCAAAAATTCCTTCATCTGAAACTCTTTCAATGAACTAACTCTGCATGGAATATTCCACTTAACTTATTACTTGGAGGATATATTAAAGACTAGCCGCCTTTGGTGACCAGCTGGTTCGCCATGAGTAATGCGTTCTGAAATTTTCAATTAAATCACATATTCATTAGCCTTGAAGTAACTCCGGGCATTGATTGGCCTGAAATTAAAAATATTTATTTCGGTGATGTTGCCAAAATATTAAATATGTTTTTTTAAAGAAAGCGAAAAAGGGGAAAAAAATTATTGAATAAATGATTTCGATGTTGCAAACGATTATAGAAACCTTGGCTTTGAATTTATTTTTTTTAAAACTATCATATTTTATAATGGAAGAGAATAATTGAATTAATGACACAGATATTGCAAACGATTATAGAAACATGGAATTAAGTCGGGATTTCAATGCATATCCTGTCTAAATACAATCAGGTTTGCCGTAAATAAAGAAGATTTGTTGAATTAATGATTTAGATATTGCAATCGATGATAGAAACCTTTGCTTTTCATTTACTTTTTTAGAAAATGTCACATTTTATATTTCTTTTATTTTATCCAGTCAAGAGCTAAAAGTTGCATTTCTTTAGACTTGATTTACGATGATAGTTGTTTTTTTCATTTGAACTTCCGTCATTGTTTTCTTTTATTTTATACAGTCACTTGCTAAAAAATCATGGTTAAAATATTTCTTTAAGAATTTGTTAAAAATAGAAGCTTAAGTTATACATTAAAACACTGATAACATTAGAAAGCTAATTTTTGAATCTTTAAATTGATGTAAAAATCATGTTTGTGCGATAATATTTTCGGATGTTATAGCAGAAAAACGTCGAAATTTCGCTTAAATTTTAATTAATTCAAATTCTAATTAAAAATACGAAGAAAGAGCTCCTAGTTGCACATTCGTGACTTCTAAGGTATACATATACCAAATTTGGTAGCTGTATGTCCAACGGTCTGACCTGCAGAGGGCCAACGCATATACAAACACATTGAGCTTTATTATAAGTATAGATATACCTCTTAACTATACCACTCTTGGTTTTCTAACCTTTATTAATTGATAAAGAACCATCGCACTTTTTCCTTCAAACGTTAAAATCAAATAATTTTTTCAAAATATCAGATATCTGGATCATTGCGAAATTTGATTTATTCTTGAGAACGATGGAGGATTTCTGAGAATAAGATATATTAACTGATATCATTTTCACCAGAAATATATCTTAATTCTATTGTCATTTGAACCTACAATGTTTCGATCTTGATTCTCCTAACATTTGTTCTTTTCTTCTGCTGAATATAAGGATGATTCACAGAACTGCCAAAAAAGACTTGACAGATGATTTATTAGAAAAAATATCAGTCATAAAATGTCACGGAAAGAGACTGCTACAGATTTTTCCTGCTCTGAGAATAGTAAAAATGAACTTAAAGCAATGTATCGTTTATCAATAACTTGGGGGATGGCTTATAGTTTTGAAGGATTTGATATTTTTCTTCCCGAACTTCTATGAAAATAAATACAAATGTTGGGAGTATGGATAACATTTATATTAGAAAATACTTAAGCTTTTTTTTAAATTTTTTTGTACTTATAAATTTAATTTGCATGAATTTTTTAGCTCTTTTTCGACATTTTGAAATTTATATTTATAAAATTATTTTTCTAAATGAAATTATATGTTGTTTGCTTGTTAAGAATCCACAATTAAACAAAATAGTTTGTCACTCTTTTTTCTTTGCTTTGGTCAAAAGCAAATTACCTGAACAAAAAGGGAATTTGAGATAAGTTGACCTTATAATAATTCCATAATATTAATGAAGGATAATTAAAAATCTGGGAAGGAGAAATTCATTAAAATAAAGAAAAACATTTACAGTTTAGCATATTATAGAAGGTATATTGAAATCTGCTTTTCTTACATTTTATGGTGGTAACTTCATAAACTAAACTAAACTGAACCGGAGTGATCACTTTTGTCTAGTGGTTTTATTACACAACTAAGAACCCTAACGTTGTGACTTAGACCTTCGCTAGTCACCAATAGCTACATTGGTGACCCGTTGACGGGAATCAAACGCAACCATCGTGCATCTGTTGTGGCAACCTCTACCCACTGCAAAAGTAATAACAAAGGCGATAAATAATCATCCAATAAATAAGTTAGAGGATAAATAATCAGCTAATAAATAACTCAAGTGCACTAGACACAACAGCCAATATCACCATTTAGCAGCAAGAAAGATATCGTTCGTCACGCTTCAGAAAGAGTATTATGATGGTAACTTCATAAGTCAAACAACAACCTTCTGATCAGAGTGATCACTTTTGTCTAGTGGTTATGTTAGGTGGCTACCAAACCTAAATCGCAAGTTTGGTCCTCACTATCTCCAATAGCTACATTTTATTTATCGCTATCGTTCATTTATCTTGAAAACCTCTTTCTCTTTGTTTTAAATCTAAAATCAGGAATATATTGTACCTAGATTTTGCTATTTTATATTAACTTACTTCAAAGTAGTCGCATTTGGTGACCATTTAGTTCACCAGTGAAATTTGCTATATTTAATTTTAGTTAGCTCAGTTCATGAATCCTCTAAATGTTCAGGCGTTAAGGCAAATTTATTTAAAATACCTATGTACATATATAAACGAACTTTTGTAATTGAGACAAGTCCTATGACATAATAATGCCATTGAAAGTATAAATGCCAGCTTTATGTGTCTATTAAGTTTCACAGTATCGTTAAGCCATTTTTATTTCGTTTGTAAGCTAAGCAGATAGTGAACAGAATTCTACTTCTTTAACTCTTAACAAAGGGATAAAATCACATTATTAAACATTTAATGAAATAATAAGAATGGTTTTAACTTCAGAGTTTACAATACAGTGCGTGGATGGAAGTTAGGAAAAAACATTTTTAAATATTTATCAAAAATTTTGAAAAAAAAAAAATGACGTTTTAAATTGACGTTGTTGTTTTTTAAATTGAAATAATGCTTAAAAAATTTTCAGTGATATTTTCTTAAGTTATTGTAGGGAATGAGCAAAAGCCTTGTTTAAGATGTAATTACTTAAAATTATAAAAATAAATAAATAACCCGCCAAGATGCACATTTCCATCTTTCAAAGTATGCATTTGTTAAATTTGGCAGCTCTAAGTCAAACAATTTCGTATGTAGATCTTTTAACATGCACACACTCTTTGAGAAAAAGAAGAAATGCAAGAGAAGAAGTAGATATGTATCCAGTAATAATATTCTGCCTACTTTCTCGTAACATTACAATTAATCAATGTGGTTGAGTTTAGTTTCGCTGAATAGTAAAAAAATGCATTTCTTCCACATTTACCATATATTTTTAAGTTTGGATACATACATCAAGTATTCAATGATTCCAATGTTCTCTTTATTGAATCTATAATAATAAGGTTCACATACTAAACAAAACTCACAGATCTACAGAACGCCAATATGCTGACAGATATTTTCCAGCATTTGTTATGTGCCTACAATTCTAGTAACGCCCTATTTTACCAAATTTCAGTTACCTATTTGATTATATTATTCAGTTACCATATCCACTTGCAAACAAGTTTATATAACAAAACACCATTCCATGCCCTTACATCTATAATCCTCAGGTTAATTAAGCAGTGACACGAATGTGTAGATAAATCTCTCGATGATGCAATAACCTCTTGAACCTCAAAATACCTACAGATAAACTTTCTGGAAACATGTTTATTCTGAAACTGAACTCACATAATTTTAAAATAACGGCAGCAAACAAAACTACCATACTGATTGATTGAATGCTTCTACTGTTACCATACTGACTGAGTGTATTCTATAACTATCACTCTGACGGATTGTGTTCGGTTGAAACCATGACGATTGAGCTCGTTCTCTGGTAACCATGCTCATTAAGACTGTTTTATGACTAACATGCTTATTGAACGTATTCTACGATTGCCATGTTGATTGAGCGTGTTCCATGACTACCATGCAGATACAACATGCTCCATGACTACATACTGACTGAATGTAGTATGTGGATAAAATACAAATACGAATACATGCAGATGCAACTTGTATCATGACTACATGCTGATTGAACGTGTTCCATGATTGCCATGCTGATTAAATGCACTCTATAACTACCATTCTGATTGAATGTTTTCCATGACAACCATGCTGATTGAACATGTTCCATGATTGTCATGCTGACTGAGCATGTACCCTGATTATCATGCAGATAGAGCGTGTACCATGAATTCATATAATGTACCGGGTGGCCAGAAATAAAACACCCCTACTCTGACCTCCCTGGATATCGAACTACTCAGTGTAAAGGCTTGAAAATTTGTGGACATACTATTCAAAAAATGGGGAAACGGATTTCACGAAAAAAAAATTTAGTTCCAGAAATCACCGATAGGTGGCGCTGTACCACTGGACGTATGCTGAAAAGACACAAAAACACGTTTTAAACACATTTTATTTGAAAGTACCAAGCATACATGAAACAAGGACGTTATCGATGCAGGGAATGCTGCTCAATATGGTTCCCTTCCTGAAGATGTAAAATGTGAAGTCTGTGGACAGCTTGTTCAACTGCGGATCGTAACTGGTCATCTGAGATGCTTCTCACATGCAGACTGATACTCTCTTTCAAATCTGCCAAGGTTATCAGACGTTCTCGATAAACAAGGTTTTTTAAGTGTCCCCAAAGCCAAAAATCACACGGATTAAGATCCGGTGAACGAGATGGCCAAGTTGTCGGAAACGCGCGACTGATTATTCTGTCAGTGGTGAAATGTTGGCGAAGAAACTGTTGCACAGGGAGTCCAATGTGTGGAGGTGCTCCATCTTGCATAAAAGTAATGGTGTCAAGGCATTGGCGCTGCTGCAAATGGGGTACAACAAATGTTTCGAGCATCCTTTTGTACCTGTTGGCCGTCACGGTACATGTCTCAAGGCCATTGGAAGTAACCTCTTCGAAAAAGAAAGGTCCAAGGATGAATGTGGCTGTGAATCCACACCAGACTGTAACTTTCGGTGAGTGGAGTGGAATCTCTTGGAAGGTACGGGGGTTTGTCGTGTCCCATATGCGACAGTTATGGGTGTTCACTGTTCCACTGAGGTGGAAATGGGCCTCATCGCTCCACAGAATCTGCCACGGCCACGATGCATCCACTTCAACTCTAGCAAGAAATGTCAATGCAAAGGTCAGTCGCATCTCCCTGTCTGTGGTCAGCAATTGTTGATTAGGGCGGATTTTGTACGGGAAACAATGCACCATTTTTCTGAGTACGTTCCACACTGTGCTATAGGGAACACCCAAGTGTCGTGACACTGCACGTGCACTACTGCAGCCTAAAACATTATCCATTGACTGTTCAACAATACCGGTGGCAACATCTTCAACGACATCTGAACGAACCGGTTTGCGTCCTCGACCAGGCTGAACTCCAAGATGTCCAGTTTCCTCGAATCGAGCGATCATTCTCCTGAGAGCTTGTGGAAGCAATGGTCCCTTACGCAAATCCTTAAGTCGGTGAAACTCTCGAAGTGCTGCTGGAGCATTTCCTTTATTCTCGTAAAACAACTTCACAAGCAAAGCGCGTTCTGGCAGCGTGACAGCCATCACTAATAAAAATGACATTCCCCACCTTTTAACTTCTTTTATACCCAGAACATGGCTTCTAACCATGCTTTATGCAAATTTTTCTGGTTACAGTATGAAATTGCAGTTACAACGGGAGTTCTAGCTTCTTTACTATTTTTATTTTCCATAAGGGGCAGAAAAATTAAAAAGGAAGCATGGAAGCATTCTATTCCGCATAAACATTTTAATTTTTATTATTATTTGTGTCTTTTGATCATAGTTCCAGTTGTGCAGCGCCACCTATCGGTGATTTCAGGAACTAATTTTTTTTTCGTGAAATCCGTTTCCCCATATTTTGAATAGTATGTGTACAAAATTTTGAGCCTTTACACTGAGTAGTTCGATATCCATGGAGGTCAGAGTAGGGGTGTTTTATTTCTGGCCACCTTGTATATATTCCATATGCATATAGTATGGGGCTACAAGGTTAAGTGAGTGTTTTCTTTAACTATCATGCTAATTGACTGAGCGAGTTCGCAGAATTTCAAACATGCTAACATAATTAAAAATATGGTTTTTGAAAAGATCATTTTTCAAATATTAGAAATTTATCAGTATTATGAGATCAGATCACTATAATAGATTTTTCTTCGTTGTTTATATCTTCTACGTAAAACTAAACGATAAAAAACACATACTTTATTTTTTTAATTCAAAAATTTTGTAGAGATGTGCAAAGATTTATGAAATGAGAACATTTGTTTTATGCCTATATTTTTAATTTTTTTCGACAGTTATGCATAAAATTAAGAAAATTTTGCAAATTATTACAAATATTAATTGCAGTCATATTCTATTGTTCATTTAACTTAAAAATGAGACACCGAAATCTTATAGTGAACTATAATACACGCAAACGATTATAACATGCAAATTTTTTTATATAGTTTGAGTAACCAAAAAAAAGCCCAATATATAAACTGGTTTAAAGTTGATAATGGTCAATGTAGTTCAAGCTATATATTTTCCTCATGAAGAAAAATATTTTTAAAAACAAAAAAGCTATCTTTTTATGTATCTATCATCATTCTAATCGATATAGTGTCAAATTTAAAATATTAAAGTTTTCGCATTAACTTTCTGTAATGGGTTAAAACTTTTCCCAAATAAACCTCAGGCAATGCCATAATATTTCATTCAGAATATAATGATGTCGAATAAACGAAAAAAGGATTTTCTTTCTCAAAACTGTCAGAAAAATTTCGAAATGTAACAAGCTATGGTGATTAATAGCTACACTTCAAATTTAGAATGCTATTTTTGTTTCACCTTTTTGAAAAGTTTGTGTTAAATTGTGAATTGGTTATATGTGGTAATGACGTGCAATTGTTTTTGCTTCCGAAAATTGCAGCATCGAATACAGATATTTAAAAAAACTTTTTGTAATCAGTAATTCATGTTATGTTTCAGAATATGCATTTTATATAAATATATTTTAAATTTCGAATGTTTATTATTATTTGATTTTTTACATGTACTTATATATTGCATGGTTCCATTTTTATGCTGAATGATTTTAGAATTTCTTTTCATAAGGAAAAGAGAAGGTAAATAATTTTCTGCAAGAAAAAAAAAAGAAAAGCCACTGTATTTACTGACTAACCGACTTTGGAGACTAGATTATTGGATTTCGTTGTGTTTCAATTTAATTTCTTGTGTAAAATTACAATTTTGATCATTACATGTTTAAAAATATATTTAAGTATTATTTTCAGATAAATATTATAACGGGATATTTTTAAAAAACCTGTTTTGTTTTGTGTAAACAAAGATCCCTAATATATAGTATAGTTTTGCTCTTGTTCTCTTAATTATGTTAATCGACTTTCGTAACCAATGAATTCCATCTATTGCCAACTAAAGGTTTTGAAAATATTCTCTGCATTGCGACGATCAGTAACTAATGATCAAGTTTTAATATATTAAGTGCGATGGTCATCAACAGATTTGCACATATCCATCAATAATTTCATACACTTTAATAATTTTAAATCGACTTTTTTTATTATGTGAGCAAATTATGCTTTGATTTAGGGTTTTTGAAACCTTAAAATGCATGAAAAAAAGCTGGAGATTTGAGGCAACAATTTTTTCCTTTTATGGGTAATACAAAATAATAAAGAAGGGTGCCACATTTTTCAACTTATCTCCTACAAAATGTAACAACTTGGCACGAATGTTCTCCATGCGCCTGAATCTCTTGTCTAGGTAAAAGGTTGGATATTAAGAAGTCATCGGCGGGGCAACAGACAGAAGAAAATGGGAATGAACGCGGAACAGCGGTATTTCTTTAAAAATGTAAAGTGCTGAGTTGTTATAAAAAGTGGTATTTTCATCTGGAATTCTGGCCGTATATTTATAGATTTACCATTGTTAAAGGATTATCATCTAATAAGTCCTATAATGACATTAGATTGTCAAGCCTTCAAAGGTATTTATTTTTTTGCTATAATATAATACCATTTGCTTATTTTGCACTAATCACTATTGGTGGCCTGAAGGTTGGGTAACAATTTAAGTTGCTTTTATTTTGAATTAAGTATCTATACCTAACTTAATATTCAAGATTCCTCCTTGATTATATTTGTAAGCATCCTATTTTGTTTAGCTTGTTATTTTAATACCCAAAAATATATTATGTTCATTTTATATATGAATAAAACGATAGCGCCATCTATCTTTATTATTCGTCCTATTATCTGCACAGATATTAAGCAAAAAAGTTTTCCATGTGCTTTCAACATTAGAAGGAAATCGTGCAATTATTTATTTAACGATACGAAGGAAGAACTCTGAGCTTCTTTTTAATAATTCATTGTTGAAAAGAAGTACAGACTGTTGTTTATTTATTTATTTATTTTTGAACTTCCAGGGACATTGCATTATTCACATAGAAAAAGTTGCTTTCGTATTTCATTCAGTATTATATTATTTATTAATATAAATAAAAAATCTAAACATAAAACCATGTTGAAATGCATGCTTTTTTATTCGTTCCAGTTTAATTATTAATATCATAGAATCATTCTGCGAATTGTGACACCTTCTAAAAACGACGAATTTCTGATATACTGGGCATTTTCAGTTCTTCATACATATCTTTAAATTTATATGTTTGGAAAAACTGAATATGGAAATTTCGGTTGCTGTACATCCTGTTCGTCAAATTTTTTGTGTGTTCCTATTCAAAAAATTAAATTTGTTGCTTTAAATATTAATTTATGTTCATAAAATATACTTCCAAACTATTTAAAGTACATGACTTTCTTCTTTTTCTCTTGAGTCATTTAATAAATCAATAATTATTGAAAAAGTTTCATTATATATGAAACTGAATTGAAAAAGCGGGGGCTCTTATTTCACGTTAGAAACTGCTAAAACTCGTCTATCATTTACTTAAAAATTAGAAAATTTTATATGTATTCGAGCTAATTTAATCTGGGAAAATCAGATATGCATTCGAAAGCAGTTATTACTATTTTCCAAAAAAAATGAGTTTGAGTTCATCTAAATTTTGAGACGTCCCCTTCAATGAAAATCCCATCATGCACTTATATAGAACCTGTATCTATTACAATGAGATTTTTTTAACTGATTTATTGTGAGATAGTTAGTTTTAGAATAAGGAACAGTTTACGGATACATTTTTGAAGAAATAAAAAAAATTACTAGCTCTACATCAAACAGCTTGACTTATCAAATATTAACACACACACATTCTGTATTCTATTATTGATAAGTATTGATGATTATTTTCTGAAGTATAAAGGAATTATTAATTTCATTTTGTTGTGAAATTTTAATTTAGTGTCATTAAAAATTATTGTTTTCTTGCAATTAAATATATATTATACTAAAACTATCAATAAAGAGGAACACAAATTTGCAACGATTATAAAATGTCTTTTTTATATCGGCTATGATGGATTTTCAATAAAAATTAAACAGAAATCTTAATTTAAAGAAAGAGCATAAAAATCTATGTACATCTAAGATTCAAAAAATGTTTGCTTTACTTCTTTTAAATATTAATATTTATTTAATATTATGCATGGTCTCTCAAAGAATTTTTCAATAAACGAAGAACTTTCCCGGAACAAACATCCTTTCATGTTTTGAAATTTTATGCCGTTGTAAACAAGCATGCAGGAAAAACGTATTCATGTTGCAGGCTTTTGAAAGTTGCGAAAAAAAAAAGATTTGAATGCACAAGAAAGGCTTGGGAAATTGCATTCATCTTTATTTTTTATGATACAAAACTTTATTTCTGAAATAAATTATAGACATGAGTTACATGGACTTTCCAGTCACAACAATAAAAGACAAGTCCCTTTCAGAATATCTTAAGTGTTGTGATATGTAATAAAAAAGAAATTGAAAACAAGCGAGATTGCAGTAATAAAAAGAAGATACTAAAGAATAGGAGAAAATAAGTGAAACATTTAAAAAAGTATTTAGGAAACAAATACATACAGAAAAAAAATGCGTGTGAATTTTCTCTCAAAAACTTTCTTAACCTCCAATTAAGACATTGTTCTCCGACTTTGCGGGAAGGTGATGTGTGCTCGGAATAGAACCCGGGACCTTTGGGTCTGAAGCCCATTAACATAACCACAGGACAAAAGCAATTGCTCAATCCCGTCGATGTTATCTGGCTTATTAAGATGTCACCACAGACTCATCCTCCAGTGAGCCGACAAACGATATGCGTTATTGTTGAGTGGCGATGAATTGGTTTGTTGAGTGAGTGGTTGCTGTGTGTAGCTGTTGTGTCTAATGCGCCGTACCCATCTTTGTTTGGCTAGCGGAGAACTTTTTAGTCACTCCAAGTGTTATGGGGTGTGAAGTCGCCTTCACCATCAGTTGCGTGAAGGTTGAAGGTTCATTGTTCGAGGTCACCATTTTGGGAAGTGAGATTGCTCGGAATAGAACCCGGGACCTTAGGTCTGAAGCCTAGTAACATAACCACTGGACAAAGGATTGAGCAATTGCTTTTGTCCTGTGGCTATGTTACTGGGCTTCAGACCCAAAAGTCTCGAGTTTTATTTCGAGCACACATCACCTTCCCATGACCTCCTTGCATAAAATTGAGAATCGGGAACAAAAATTGTGAAATAAAGATCTATGGTGTGAATTTAGCCTTTTTGCCGAAGCTGTTGAGTCTTTATGCAAAAAAATTTAACGTAAAACAAGTTCACATGCCTAATTTCACTGATTTAAATCATATCCTTTAAGAGATAATGCATTGGCATGCATGCGAAAGTACAAATGGACAGTCAACCGTTTTATGTATTTGTTTAAAAATTAAATAAGTATATTTTAGACACTAAACCTGTTTACTAAATTTTATCTTTCTTACTTTTTGTATTTTGTGATTACAGTGTACATTTCTATACAGAGACAGTAAGGCATACTTGCATTCTCTGAGTGGAATAAAGTACATTTACCATTTTTCTGCTTAGCTCATAAAATCTTTGAGGAATCATATTCACTGACAGAAAGTTATACATGATGAAATTTTACGAATTTTTGAACGATAACAATGCTTTTATGCATCGCATATGAAAAAGTATCGGTAAAACCCAGTTATGGATTATAGACAGCAAAATGTGCATTGTTATTGTAATATTTAAAAACATATAATATATGCTAGTTATGTATAACAGGCAAAACATTTCCATGAATGTTACAACCTTCTATAAGTAATGTTATTTAGGTCTCCCCACAATGTCAAAATAAAGTGTGCTTTCGGAAGCGAAACACAACGTTAAACATAATGGCACCATTAAATAGGACGATGAGTCATTTCTGCATGTTTATTCGCAATAAAAATGTCCAAAATAGTGAGAATGTGTTTAGCTAGTAATAGTAGAAATAGTCACTACTTAGTGACGAACCATTTAAATTCACGTAGGTATTTCAAGCCATTGCCCCTTTTGAGTGATCTTTCAGTATATCTTCTGTAATGACTCTCAACTTGAAGATGACAAACTTTGATCACTTCTCTTGCTCTTTTCTTAATGTCATCGCTTTTTCAAAACATTAGATATCATATTCAACAATGTGAAAAATACATTAAAAAAATTATATTGCTTCCCTTCGAATATTATTCAATGTTTCCCCATAATTTCTTTTTATACATTTTCACACAGCTTATCTTGTGTACGTATTCATAAATATTACCTACGTGTAATACCTATTGTGCATGTAAATATTTCCTATTAGTATGCTAATTTTTTAAAAATTAATTTTTAATTGGTGTTTTATCTAAGTAATAAAACTATTTTAGCCTAAATTATATATTGCATCAATTTTTAATTTATTGATTAATAATAAGTAATTTGGTGTTGCGGAATTTTGTGTTTGAAATACGGAAGTAAATATTCTTTAGTACCTGTTGTGTCTTTTCACTACCATGTTTGCATTGTAGTTTGCAAGGGGGATTAACTGATAATGGATTAGAAATTTCTGATCTTAAAAATTAATTTGTTGGCAAAGTTATTGTATAAAAATATTAAAGTTCTAGAAAACACGAGAATTAATGAAGAACCCAAAGGTCCCTACCAGCTACATGACAACATTCCCCTAAGAGATACTCCGATCATAGAAATAAATCAATTCAACATCCCTAACATATCCACTTGGAATTCGAGGACTGACTAATCAAACTGAAACCTTTTCGTTCTTATATCTAGAGCACCCTCGATGGTGTGGATGTGATGGGGAGTTTTAATTTGGTATAATTTAAGGTATCCGACTACGTTAAAATCTCTGGTTGTCGTCCACATTGGTATTTTGTTGCTGTTGTTATTTCTTGTAATTCACAGTTTCATCTTTTGAAAATAGTTCATCTTTTCTAGCAAAAGGAAGGCCTAAACTATCATACAGGGTAACATATTTTTTCAGCTAAAATTTTTCTTTAACATCCGTTTTTTTTCTCAAAACTTTAAATTTTCAAAAAATTCAACACTTTTAGCATAATATCTCAATACCTAATAGAGATATTTACATAAAAATTGCAGCGTGTGTTTTAAATAATATGAGCAATGAAATGAACTAAAAGTTTTAATATCCGTGAAATACTTTTCCCTTTATAGGTGATTTTTGAAAAATTAAGTCATGAATTTAAGGGAAATATGTATATATACGTATAGTTTTACCCATAATTTCTTCTGATCTCAAAATATTTCTTACATTTTGGTTCAATTGATTCATCATTATATTCAATACCTTGTGTGCAAAGAAAAATAGGATTGATGCATTACAGTTTTTTGTAGAGTGTTGACCGTTTTGGTTAAATTTACTACAAATTTTCCTATTTCTCAAAATATACTATATTTTCAAATAATTTTGTTGCATTTATAATTTGTATTATAATGGATAAAACATCTAAAAACCATTCTTTCAAAGAGTTTTTAAAAAATTGAATTTTTCAAAGTATTTCTTTCAAACGTAGTCAGATACTTTAAATTGTGACTTTTCTAGCTTATCAGGGAAATTTGATTATCAGTCAATGAAATGATAATAGTATTGCAGATTAGCGGACTGGATATTGTAGATTGAGTTAAGATTGAAGCAGTTATTTTTAAGCCAAAAACATGTATCTTAAAAATTGTGAAAGATTATTTAAAAAATTAAGAGAAGTCTCATATCCCCCTGTGTTTACACAGCAATTTTAGAACCAAATATTGTGATGTAATCATAAAAACAAGAACCTCTCAATTTAACGTGTGCCCAATTGGAGTTTGCAAGAAAGGTATTTAGAGTTTTCTGTTAAAAGGGAAAGAACTGAGCCATGAAATTCAAACAAAAATTTCATAGTTTATATGGAAGAAAGAAACTACTACTAATCAATAAGGAATTTTAATGGAAAAATTATCTTTAAAGGAAAAATTCTCATAAGTCTTCCCTGAATTATTTTTTCTCTCTATAAAGATTTTCATAATTACGATTGCTTACTTATAAATTCATAAAAATTTAATTTTAAAATAAATATTTGTACAGCGTTTTTATTTTCTTATTAATAAATAAAGAAATATAATAAAAATATATTTAAATATCGATAACTAATTTTTATTTAACAATAATTGTCTTACAGTTTTACTGATTTCAAACTCCCTGCTCATAAAACAAAATTCCTGCAAAAGGTAAACGTAATGTTTTTATCTAATACTATAATACGAGGAATGGTTGCCAAGTCGAAAATCGCCCCAGAATTTATAAACTCCGGTAAACATGGGGGTCTGGGGTTTTTGGCCACGAGGAATCGATTGGTGCCGGTTTTGAAGCGCTACGGTCGAGCAGTTCGGAGTTACAGATAGGATATTTGCAAACTTTATTATTCGCCATAATGGCTACTTAAATTTTCAAGCGGTAACGTGCTGCCATCTATAGTCAATATGGCGAATTAATAAAGCTTTATGTTTATGCTGTTATAGGTTTATAATATGTTTCTTATGTATATATGTTTGGTTTTTCTAAATAAATTTGTCAAAAATATTGAACTTCAACACACTTCAATCTTTACCTTTACTTTACCTTTGTATAGAATAGTTCCCTTTCCAAACTCTAACTTTGTTTAGAATAGTTTAAAATGGTGCACTTTAACCGGCTATCTTTTCACCAATGGTTTCACAAATTTTCTTATGGCATGTATTGTTTTGATAAATCACAATTGAAAATTTAAATCTTCGAGTTAGCTTCGATACCTGTTTTCTCCGAGCGGAGCTCGGTCACCCGCTGGTAGTCTCTGTAATAAAAAGAAGGGCTATATTCCCAACAGTACATTCTCTTCTCTAACTTAAAGTGGAACCAATGTGTTTTATCGTTACGCGTGTACAACTATAAAATTAATTAAATTTCGAGAATTTTCTCTTAGTATAGATAGGCATGCCCCTATTTTGTAGCACTTCTTTATAATATCTACGGAACTAAAACATTGCTATCTGATTATTGAAGAATTTGGATATAACTCGTAACTCCGTGAGTGCTCTTTAAAGATTAGTTTCATATTTTGATCAATCTAATTTTTATTCTCTTTTTTTATTTAACTTAATTTGTTTCAATTTTTTAAACTTGGCATTTCGACACCGATTTTTGATTCAGTTCCTAATGTGCAGGATCTCAAATTTCGTATATTTATGTATTCTTAGTAATAATATAATATTTTATTATTTTCAGAATTTAATAGTTAATCAATCAATTAATAAAACTGAATTTTGATTTATGCTACTGACACCCTGTGCTAACTGAAATTTTAAAAATTGATCATAAAAAATCATATAATGATTCCATAATATTTAAAACAACGAATTACTATTAAAAAAATCTTTTCATTTCCATTTTATGTTACACATATTAAACAATCCTGTTTGAAATTACTTTTGCGAAATTTATTTCATTATAACAGAATTTATTTAATTATATATAAATGAAATTTTAAATGAATTTTTCTGATTCAATTATGTTAAAAACTTAGGAATTCCCATTTAGGAGAACACATTTATGTCATTTTTCTGTAAACCAGAAAAGAGCTTGCAAAGAAAAGCAATAGAGAGAGGGCAAATAATTTATTACTTTGTTTTTCAGACTATAATACTTAAAAATAAAATGTTTTCATAGTATATTCTTTTAATATAGTCTCTAACATGCATTATTCATTTACATGTTGAACTCATATTTCGACCACAAAATTTGTATTCTAAGACTACCCATAAATAAACAATATATATATTACTAACAAATAGTATTTTGCTTTACATTTGCTTTAGTTTAATTTTATTTTTATCTTGCATTATTTCAGTAATAAAAGTTCTTTCAAGTTGATGCATATGAAAGTCTCCAACATTATATTTGAAAGTCTAAACAGTTCTCAAAGGTTTCTAGCCACCTTTCTGAAGACTCCCGAGGGCTAAAAATTGTGAATTTTTCAACATTTTGCTCCAACATTTCTTTTCTCTCATATAAGGATTCAGTTTTCGTTCCTCTTTTTTAATATTATTTTTTAAGTCATACATAATACAGGGTATCTCAAAAACCTTCAACACGGCTTTTATTCCTTAAATATTAGTATATATATATCATAGTCTTATACTGTAAATTACAAAGTTGCGTAAATAAAGGTGAAGGATAGTATGTAATCTACTAAAATTTTCAGGGGATTAAACTTTAAAAATACAAGATACAAATACGGACCCCGTACAAAAATATTTTCAGGAGTAAAATATGCTCTATACTCTAGAGTGTCGTGTACAAAATTTCAGAATTTTATCATGAAAACTCTCAAAGATATGTTAAAACAAAGTTGATGAAGAGTCAATCGCAAATTAAAATGCAAATTTTTACAGCCTCAAGGCAGATGACGCTACGCAGGAATGCTTCATAAGGAAATAAAATATGCTTCATATATTTAGTTTTAAATACAAATTTCAAAAATCTATGCTTCCTGAAAAATGCTTGAAAAATTTTATATCATGAATTACAGAATATATCTTAAAAATAACACAATCAATGAACTTATGAAAAAACTTAGAAATGCTTGCATATGCAAAAAAATGCCAGTAGATATTATGTGCAATTCTTTTAGTACAGCGATTTATTTGTCACATTCTTTAAATAAAGCAAAATTGCAATAACGCCTTTTAGAGGGTTTTCGTTACAACGCCCAACAAGAATTTGATAGAGTGAAAAGAAATCTTATCAGATGAATTCAGCTCTGTTTTGCTCACGGAAGGAAAACATTTCGAACAAGTTATGTAATCTTTTTTTTTAAATTATTATTTCTAGAAAATTTTAACACATTAAAGGCAGGAGTCGCAGTACTACGATTTGATCCCCTTTAACTAGATTACTTTCGTCAAGAGCCCCCGACTTTAATGTGATAATACTTTTGAACCAATAAATAACAAAATTATTATTTATTTATTCAATCTTTACTTTATTTTTTAATATGTTTACGACCCCTAAAACACGGACATACTACATGATTTTTCATTCCCAGGTATCGAAAATGGTTTAAGTCAGCATGTATATAGTTTCAAATCTTTGAGATTTTTCATGTAAAAATTCTGAAATTTTATATATGACTTATAAGAGAATGTGGCAGTTTTTACTTATTAGAATATTTATTTGTTTTGGATCTATTAGAAAGTTAAAGTTTTTTATTATTATTATGTATAATCTAATGAAAATTTTAATAGATTTCATGACATGTTGCACCGTACTTTGTAATTCACAAGAAATGTCTATGATCAATATTTAACGAATAAAAACTCTGGTCAAGGTTTTTGAGACACTGTCTATATACTATACAATATAATTCGCACTCCAAACCCATTTTTATGATTTATTGTCTTTATTTAAATGTAAAATATTGACAAAAATTCCACGATGATGTAATTTTTTCTCTTACACAAAAAAAAACATTACATAAAAGATATAATAAATATTACAAAACATTCTTCAAATATCAATAACAAACTAGATTCTTCATCGCCTGCTTCATCGCTAATTTAAAGTGAGTGTCACGTAGTGCTTGAATTTTAGGTTCTTAACCACGAGACACAACAAAAAAAATATAGTAATGACTTGGTAACAAAAATACTTAGTAAATGTTTGTGCAATATAAAGTGAATGTTTATTTAAATGTAGATTGCCTCCAAATCACTGACATTATACAATAATTTGTTAGCATTTTCAATCCTCGTTTTTCAAGAAACTTTGTTATACTGAAGATCTGAATTAGCTAAGTGCCGGATTATAAAGGGCTTCTTGTACCTTGGATTGTGCTGTGTATTGCATACGACAGCAGGTGACCTACGGCCATGCATAGCTGAGCATATTTCCTAAGATGGAAGAAAACCTGAAGCGGTCTACGCAAGATTTTCTCGAATATTCTCTAACAATAGTGTTATTCTAAAGAATGCTTGGCATAATATTGGCGAGCAATAATTAAGAAATTTGAACTTTTTAAATGTATTCAGAATATTTATTGAGTTTATGATGACAACGTTGATGAGTATTTTTGGCGACTAATCTTTGAAATGCATTTAATATTAATCAAAAACAAAATTTGGGTTTTAGAGGCGTGTTTTCGAACTGATTGAAAACAAATGTTGTCACAAAATGACATTTCAAATTTGGTGTATTTCAGCCATTAAGTTTTTGAACTATCGCGTTTATATG
>JAPMOQ010057505.1:161705-172102 GCA_026543055.1 Argiope trifasciata | reverse complement strand
GCGTTCAAGCTGTTTGCCGTTTTCCATGTTTTTATTTTATAAAAAAATAATTGAATAATATCATGAAAAAAAACGAAATCTTGGCTATAACTTTTTTATCTGTTTCATAATAAATTCTAAAACAACTTGGAAAAAGTGTTTTCTGCTGTTTAGATTTTTATAGCGTTCAAGCTGTTTGCTGTTTTCCATGTTTTTATTTTATAAAAAAAAATAATTGAATATATCATGAAAAAAAACGAAATGTTGGCTATAACTTTTTTTATCTGTTTCATAATAAATTCTAAAACAACTTAGAAAAAGTGTTTTCTGCTGTTTAGATTTTTATAGCGTTCAAGATGTTTGCCGTTTTCCATGTTTTTATTTTATAAAATAAAATACTTGATTAATATCACGAAAAAAACGAAATCTTGGCTATAACTTTTTTATCTGATTCATGTTAAATTCTAAAATAACTTGGAAAAAGTGTTTTCCGCTGTTTAGATTTTTATATCATTCAAGCTGTTTGTCGTTTTCCATGTTTACTAATATAAATTTATGCTGTTTGTGAATAAATTTATATCTTTTGCGGCGTTTCTAAATTCGCTTTTTCCTTTGTCTAGTCCCCATTTCATTCCGATACAATCTCATTCAAAAGAATAATTTATTGCGTATCATGTGACAGCGAATGATCGATCCCATACCTGGTATTCCATGAGGAGACAATAAATGTTGCAGTGGCGTGGTTCGATAGGCAAAATCCTTCTTCGTCATTGTTGCAACTGACTCTCTATTTATAACCGTGAAGAATCGGATACTCATCGAAGGTTTTGATAACTGTGAAGCTCCAGCTTTTGTCGTTCAGCAACACTTCCATTTAGGCAATTAATCTAGTTGACTGCAATGTGATATATTTTATCCATCGATCATCATTGGCTTTCTTTTTGATGAGGCATCCAGTTAGAGTTATAAGTAATTCAAAAAGCTCTTTAATTCGGAAAAGTAGAGATATTCTGAGCATTAAGCTTAAATGAGCTTTATTACATTAAGTAATTAGTTTTGAATTAAATATCCTAGAAAAAATAGTCACCTGTACTATCTCATATACTTAACACCTCGTTTTTTAGTGGCACTTTTTTATTTTTACAGATCCCGGTATCAAAACACCAAAAAATATTTGGCACTCTTTATAATTTTACAATTGGACTCGATAATGTAACTTCCTTGGGATGTAAAGTTGTTGATGTTTCCTTTTTTGCACTTGATATTTCAAAAAGACCGCTAACGAAGTCAGAGATTTTAAGCCAAGAGTGCGTCTCTTGATTTAATAGTGCCAACTAGGGGCAAGAATACGCTTTAGCTACTCATGCATCACATTCGCTTCCACAATCCCTTTTCACAGGAGGGATTCACACTCCTCATGGCTAGAATATATGAAGAATAACCTGGGATGCCCTGATCACGAGGAAGAAGCACTACCCTTATGTCAGGAGGCCCTGGGGAATATACTGTATAATGAAGTAATCTGAAAATAGCTAAGTAAGCTCGAGAATGTAACTAGGCATGTCAAGTATAATGTTATTATCTGAACAATGTCAAGTAAACCACTTTGGAGAAATCTTTACATATTATGCATAAGGAAATTTGGTAGTATTGGCTTAGTCTGAATGTTCCTAAGAAGGCCCATTGTTATGATGCTTTTAGAGAAATCTCAGAAGCCGGTAAGCAAACCCACATTTGAAAATATCAGCAATGATTCTTGTTACAAAATTATATATTCTATTCCAGAAAGTGTTAGACAGATAAAAGGGTAAATTAATAGTGTTTTTCATAATATAATAAACAAAGAGGAATATAAATTTTGAACATCTTTATTGGAAAATACCTGTCCAAATTAATCCTATGTACTAGTCAGGAAAATACATGTATATTGTATATATTCGGTCACACCTCATAATTTTGAACCGCTGTCAGATGACGAGGACGACACCTGAACTGGCACCCCCCTCTCACGCCACACTAGCGTGAGGACGTTTGGCCTGACAGATTTAATGTGCAAGAGACCCCTCACACGACAGTTCTTCGTTGGAATTAAGTCTCGAACCTGAAACCCTCCTGTTCCGGAGCCGAGACCTTACCACCCGGCCACCGCGGCCCAGAGAAAGAGACAGATATATAGATAGAAAAACAACACATTTAAAGATGTTTCAAAACAGGATGTTGATTCATAAAGATCTGAAAGGGAAAATATATCAAAATATAGGAATGTCGAATATTCCAATCTCTTAGTATATGAAAAAGCGGAAAAAAATGCAAATACAAGTTTAGAGAGAAGTACGATGTTTCAAATTTAACCAGAATCGGCTTACCTTAAAAACCGGTGAGAGTGGTCTACAACTTTCTCCCTTATTCTCTAAAACTGACTAATAAATGTGGCACCGGTGTCCTGGTTTAGAGGTAGCGCATCTTCCCCAAGAGCTGGGTGTCTCGGGTTCGAGTATGATTGTTCTTCCCATGTATTTTATCTATGAGATGTATGAATGATCCCTCCCCCCTTGTAAAAATGGGCTGTGCAAGGGAAGGCATGTGTTTGTATAATCTTCATTTAAGCAAGATGTCAGACTTCTGCCTTCGGGTGCTCAGGGGTCTTAAAAAGGGGCACCTTTCCTTGTTAAAAACACAGGCATGACATGATCATCTATATAAATATAAATGAATGTTTGTCTGTGTGTGTCTTATGTCTTCCTAAGCCGTTCATCCAATTGCGATGAAACTTGGTCAGCTACGTAATGGCTGCGTAAGCTACAATGGCTACAATGTACTATCCCTATAGCCATTACTCCTACGTAATGGCTATAGGAATAGTACAATTATCTAAAATTTCCAAAAATTTCATGTCGCAACCGTATCTATTTACCAAGGATAATCTCCAAATAACTCGCCGAGGAGACAATAGATTCTGTAGAAATGTTAAATCCAAGTTAAAGGCTGATATTTTGTAGCTATAGTATGAAAGTGTCATGCAATTCATTCTCAGAGGTAACTATATTAAAGATTATGGGAGAAAGTTTTGGGAACACCAATCCTGAAAATTTTAGATTTTACTTAAATTTAGGCATTTTTTGCAGTAACTACCAAAAATATTGTAGTACAAATAATTTCACCCCATCTTAATTTTCAAAAAATATCCTACCAAATGGTACATCGTTTTAAAATTTAACGTGAACATTTTTATCGAATTGTGATTAATCTATCGAAGTGTTTATCATTTGACAGAATATACTTTGACATGCATGTAAATGCTCCATTTAATATGTAGACTTGTTGGTTCTGTACAGATTTTGATTTCAGTGTGTTGTGAAAGAGATATTCAAAATACATAGTAAGTTTTCCTTAATATACTATGAAGCGTAAGGATCTCTTAGGCAAGGCACTGAAAATAAAAATTTGAATACTTTTACCGGTTATGACCATGTTCATTATCGAAAATGCGAGAATAAAAAAGGAAAAAACACATTTATTAGAGAACTTCCGAGAAAATTACGAGGAGACCATTCTCTTCGGAATTTTCACTGCATTTACTGCACCTATTATCATTATAACTATTATTCATAATATTAAAAATATTTCTATCAATAGAAATTGTAGTTGTGTAAATGGATGAGAATTTATAAAGTAGTGCTATATACTCAAAGTCACATTTATTAATGATGAAACCTGCAACGTCAAAACGTATCATAGATTTGCTTGTCTTATTTATATAAAAAAAAGATAATTAAGTTAGAAAAAATACTACAATGTTATATTGCAAAGTTTCGAAAAATAAATATTACTATTCCTCTGCTTAATCTGATGCAGAATAATAATCATCTCTAATCCCCAGTTTATATGGCAGTTAATTAAGCAAACAAATTAATTTCTCTTCAGAGCTTTATTAAAATCTTGAAACGATGCAGTCTAAATCTAATATAAATTGATAGTTTATTCGTATTAAAACAATGTTCCTTTCTAAGAAAGATTTTGTTTATTCGGAGATTACTAGGGATTGAATTAAATGCATAATTATGGGCATTATGCAAATAAATAAATCCATGCGCTCGAGGATTATTCTGGTTATATCAATTGTTTTAAAATCAGAAAAACTTTGGGAAACATTCATTAATTCAATTATCTCTCCTCTCCTATCCCTCTAAGAATGATTACTCTATTGAAGAGCTATTAAAATTAAATATTCATCGATTGCCAGCTAGGCAAAATAACTGATAAGAACGTACTTCCATTATATAGTCTATTTCTTTCTTCAACATTGCAATGTAAAATATAATCATGTAATAATATATTTGTGTACATATATATATTGTTACGGGTTTACTCGTCCGTCTGGGTTCTTTTTAATTTGTTGTTTGATGAAATGAACAGTCCTTTAGTAGACAACAACGGCAACTTTTATTGACAAGAAGATACTAACACAGAGACAACAAATATACAGCCAAGACGAATATGGGAAAGCACACTACAACAAACATAAGCCCACAAGTTGTAATCTGTAGTAATAACAGCCACTGTACGCAAAGCGTTCCGGCAGAATTCAATAGGAGATGAAAAATTCGTAGCTTCACACTACGGTTTATCTAAAGAACTGCAATATTCCACTGTTTCCTCGCTTTAGTTGTATTCAATTGCCGACACACTTCTACACGATTGGCTACTCTTCACAGGACTTGATGATGCCTCCACAATAAACGCCAAGACTCACCATGCAGTTCAGTTCAGCAATATCTTGGGCTGCCCACAACACTAGTACTTCTCCGAATTCATCCAACTTTTCCGCCATTGCTTCAGTATCTTCTCGACACCTCGTTTCCCATCTGGCTTCGTACAAGACTACATTTGATTACGGTCTTTTATAGTTCCCGGAGACTGGTCGAGAATATTCGGAACCAATCAGACGTATATCGATTTCTATTGGCAGAATTGCTTAAATTCTTGTATTGTCCAGTAATATCTATATTATCACCAAATAAGTTGCCAAGATCTCAGATCACGGACGCGGGAGCCGATCAGTATCCAACAGACTTGATCATAAAGCACAGTATTTCCATATAAATATTCACTGAAGTGACAAAAGTCATGGGATATCGTGTCGGTCCTCCTTTTGCCCGGCGAAGTACAACAACTCGACGTGTCATGGAGTCCACAAGTCGTCGGAAGTCCTCTGCAGGAATATTGAGCCATGCTGTCTATATAGATGTCCATAATTGTGAAAGTGTGAAAGTGTGAAAAATTGATGAAAGTGTGGATAAATGCTCGATGGGATTCATATCGGGTGATCTAGGTGGCCAGATCATGCGCTGGAATTGTCCAGAATGTTCTTCAAACCAATCGCGAACAGTTCTGGCCCGTGACATGGCGCATTGTCATCCATAAAAATCCCATTGTTGTGTGGGTACGTGAAGTCCATGAATGGCTGCAAGTGATCTGCAAGTAGCTGAACATAACCATTTCCAGTCAATGATCGGTTCAATTGCACCAGAGGACTGAGCCCATGCCATGTAAAAACAGCCCACACCATTATGTAGCCACCACCAGCTTGAACAGTGCCTTGCTGACAGTTTGAGTCCATGGCTTCGTGGGTTCTGCGCCACACTCGAACTCTACCATCAGCTCGTAACAACTTAAATCGTGACTCATCTGACCACGCCACGGTTTTCCACTGGTCTAGGGACCAGTCGATATGCTCACGTGCCCAGGAGAGTCGCTGCAGGCGATGTCGTGCTGTCAGTAAAGGCACTCGAGTTCGTCTTCTACTGTCATAGCCCAAGGAAGACAAATTTCGCCTTGCAATAGATTAGAAGTAAGGAGCTGAAGAGAGATTTTCAAGCCCTTATTTGACTGTTTCTAATATCAACAGTTTATTTTGCGAGATAGCTATTTAGATATTAAAGAATCTACCTTTGCTACCCAGATTGCAGATAGGATTTTTTTTAAAATTACTGATTATTGAAAAGTTTATGTAGAACTCTCCAAGAGTAAATACATTTGAAAAGCAATTATTGCATGTACATCTTTGATGAGATGATCGCTGGAATTAATGTATAGCCGTTTCAAAATCAACTTTCAATGAGAAATTATCCCCTGTTGTTTAGAAAAATAATTTGATCAAACAGTATAAGAATGATTTGTGGTATAACAATAACTTTTAAGAGTTATTAAATCAAACAGTGAAGTGTAATTCATTTCACTTCATTCCACTAATCTTCATCTCTTAAGCATTTAATTATGTCATTAATATAACAATAGGTATTTCTTTAAAAATTAAGTAGAAAATCTCATGGGTTTTTTAAAAAAATGTCATCCTGCATATACTTGTTCATGTTAATGTATTCATTAGTTAACACATAGTTTATTTTCTCGCACACGTAGAAAATATAGTAATTATCAAAAAATTCGAATTCGAGATTTTAATAAATTTTCACGTTTTGAACATCTGTGAGTTCTAATAACCCATTTCATAAAAATATCAGTGTTTCTGTTAATCTCTGAAAAACATAACTAAAAAAAGGTGTTAAGCAATACGGATAAAATTTAACAAATGGTCTTAAAACCAAATTTACAAATTTCTGTCAAATTTTGAATAAAATACGTTCAGAAGGAGACTGGATGTCCAGGGATTGAGTAAAAATTAAAAATATAACTATTAAAATGAAGGGAGCAAGATAGATAAAATTTGATATGCAAATTTAATATCGATAATGCAGACACTTAACAAATTGTCAATCAAAACCAACAACAGGTTGAGTGTCTATTGATTTGCACTGTCATGAACATAAAAAGCAATTATTCAAAAACACAGCAAATGAATAAAATCAAATAAGTTATGGAATTTTATGATTACAAGTTTAGTTTCTTGTCAAATATTTCTTTCAGTCTATTGAGAAACACCCGTCTAAAACTCAAATTCGGTATTCGGATACAATTACAGCAAGAAAAGGATTAATTGCCAAGAAAACATGCCAAGGATTAATCGGCAAAAAAACATGCCAAGGATTAATCGCCAAGAAAACATCCCAAGGATTAATCGCCAAGAAAACATCCCAAGGATGACATGATAGCTTCAATATAAATGCTAAATACACACCATTAGGTAAATGTTTTGTAACTGTTATACTACAGAACCATACAAGACGTTCTCTGATACCACAAGTTTATAAGAGAGTATGCGAGACAGTTTTGGGTATACCACGCCTCCTTATATGATCATAATTTTTTGGTATGATTTTATTACTATGATTTAGTTATTTTGTGTTCTTTTAAACAAATTTTAAATAAATAATATGTCATAATATGAATTTGATAAATTGTTCACTTTCGTAGAATTAGTGTTAACGTATTGCTGTTGACTATTTTGGCCAAAAGGAAGTTTCTGGTAATTGACAGTTTTGATACAAACAAATGTATTTTATTTCAGAATGTCTGTGTTTTCATAGAAAATTCCACAACAGTATTTCTTCTCCAATGATTTCTTACTCATCGCTATAGGCTTTACAGTAATTCAGAAAAGTATTCTAACAACAAAGCAATATAAAGAATTCTTTCCATCGAACCGTCAGAGTGTTTTGTCACCTCCTGGAGAACTTCACAATAAAAAGTCGTTTTGTAGTTTTTCTTTCACTCGCTTTCTTAAAAAATCATTTTTACAGTCGCTGCAGTTGTAAAAGTGTTTTTGGTTGTTTGATTTGTCGAGATGTTTTATGGCATTGCTTCGTTATTTGTGTTGTTTGCCGTTTGTTATTGTAGTAGTTGATAGTTTCTCTTGAGATGGAATGTTTCAAGGGAACTTCTCATGGATGTAAATTGCTGTAGTCTTTTATCAACATCTGGTATTGTAGCATCGAAACCTTTTCCTTTCTGCTTTAAAATGTTTTTTTTTTCTTTTACAAAATATCTGACATTAAGTTAAAGTAATATTGTACATTTTTGAAATATTTTTAATCAAAATACACTTTAAAATGGCTTTTCGACTTACTATTATATTTATTTTATCGGATGAGAATACGATGTTTCTTTGGTTTGGGGGTTTTCAAACCTCAAACTGCACAGGAAATGCACAGTAGAGTTTTTGCTTTTGAGGCATCCATCTTTCGCTTATTAGAAAATTATAAATAAGGTTGTCACATTTGGGGACTTATCACCAACAAAATGTTACAACTTGAATCGAATGTCCTTCATGCACCCGATTCTCTTTTCTATTCAATAAAGGGCAGGTTTGTAAGAAGTTATCGCCTGAAGAAAAACAGAACAGAAAATGAGGTACAAAAAAAAGGAAAATAATTCTAAAAATAGAATTCGATTATTGATGGTTAAAAAATATCCCATTTTTAAATGTCGGTGATTTTAAAATTTGAATCTTGCGTGAACATGATGTTATTTTGTTGGTCTGGTACCAAGTGACTTAAAAAATAATGCTCTCACATGATTACACTTGCAACAGCAGATTTCAAAAAGCAAATTTTTTTTTTTTTAAATAATGAAACCATGAAATTTTAAAAGAGTGCAATTTTTTTGTTTTGTTTTCATTTTATTTTAGACAAATTCACATTTCGGTAAAAAATCATCACAGTGCAATGCAAACTGCATATCAGAGATAAAAATCAAAAGTTATAAGTAGTAGATCGTAAAAGTATTTTTTTAATGTATTAAGATTTATGCATGTATAAACAGGCTATCCAAAGGCCTTAAAATCATATTAAAATATAAAAATTGTGAATACTTAACTTTAAATGCATGTAAATGAAAAAGAGATGTAAAATATAGTCAATTTTAGAAATAATCAAACATTCTAAAATTTCAAAATTAGGCTATTTGAAAAAAACCTTAAAATGAACTTTAAAATTCGAAGAAGCAAATATAATTAATTTTCAAAAATCACATTAAGAATTTAAAGATTGCAGATATTAAGTTTTAAAAACACTATAAATATTTTTTAAATCGTTCTTCTCTCAGAAACCTTGCTGTATATTTAAAAATAAAAATAATTAAAATTTATCTTCATAATTAAATTTGTAACATTCTCAAAAAAAAAACTACTGATCTAAAAGTTTTGTCAGCGTAGCAAAATATATACATTGTTACAATCATTCATATCATTCATAACTTACAAAAAGCAGAATACGACAGATCAAACTAAGAATGCCGGACATATAATATAAATAAATTGTAGACGTAATGAAAGTAAAGAATAACAATTTTTCCGAGACAAATAGTGCATAAATTTAATTAGTAATTTCCTTGGAATTTCAATTTTACTTTTATAATAAGAGTCCGAAAAAAGACTTCAATATTCAATATTAAATTAAACAATATTAAAATATTTGTTCATTAGAAAAATTTTCTATTTATTTTGTTTATTAAAAGGAAGTAATAATTGAACTGAACTGAGAATTTTTTTGTCTGAGTTGCTTTATAATATTCAAATAACTATATATTTTATTTTAAATAAAGAGACACGGTCTCTGAATTCAATGTTGTAGGAATTGTTTTTTTCCGTCTGAGTCATTATATAACATCTAAAATACTTTCAAGTAATAAATAATAATAAATTAACAATTTGAAATCTCATAAAAGTTTGAAGAATTCAGTCAAAAAAGAAATTTAAAGACAAATTAAAAACACCTTAGCATGATAATATTTTGTACTTTATGAGTTTAATTTCATTTTATGTTTAGAATTTGACCTTAATTATTGCTATGGCTGCTTTCAACCATAGCATCCCTAAAAAATGTATCTAATATTGCTTCAACGTATTTCAATAAAAATCCAGCATTAAAAAATGAAAAGTATTGCTGCAATAAATTAATAAAAATATTTTTATTAAAATAGGGAAAAAAATATCATGAAAAAACTGACTTCACTAAAACACTTGTTATCGTGGGAAAACATGATGTTGTATTGGTTTGAGAAGTCTCAAAATGGATAGGCAACAATTGGCGGTTTATCGCTTATGAGGCATCCATTTTTCGCTTTTAGGATTATTAGAAAGTAATGCGGAAAGTTGTCAGATTTGGTGATTTATCGCCAAAAAAAATTAAAACTTGATTTCCAAACTACATATTCTCTGAATTCTTACGGATTGTCTCAGTTAATTTAAGTCATTAATTAGTTTAAACTGGTTTGAAACAATCACGAGACTATCAGATTACACATGCGTTGATATTGAAAAAATTGTACTAATTTCAAAATCAGTCGAACTCCAAAATTTTGTTTGCCAGCTAAAAAATTTGAAAATGTAAGTTGAAAACAATTATCATTATATAGAGAGAAGGAGGGAGGTGATCTTCCAGATGAACATTTTTTAAACAACACTCATTACTATTGATAAAATATTTTTCTTTCTTTAAAGTATATTAAACAAATAAAGATTC
>JAPMOQ010057505.1:137868-161695 GCA_026543055.1 Argiope trifasciata | reverse complement strand
CTGCTTTTCTTCATCTGCCAGATGAACATTTTGCAAACAACACTCATAACCATTAATAAAAAAAAATTCTTTCTTTAAAGTATATTAAACAAATAAATATTCATTCTGCTTTTCTTCATCTGCCAGATGAACATTTTTCAAACACTCATTACTATTAATAAAATATTTTTCTTTATCTAAAGTATACTAAACAAACAAAGGTTCTTTCTGCTTTTCTTCATCTGCCAGATGAACATTTTTAAAACAACACTCATCACTATTAATAAATTATTTTTCTTTCGACAGATTCATTCTGCTTTTCTTCATCTGCCTCTTGAAACAGATGATATTGGTTGAAATCTTTTTTAACTCCTTCTTTCCCGACAATTTTCCTTCAACTTTTCAATTTTTTAACCAAAGGATTTTATCTCAAAGTGAGTGTGACATCATTGAAGGCGAATAAAAAAATGTCTTTAGTGATACTGCACTAATAATTTTAGACACTTACTTATCCTACTTTAAAAAATGGATGTTGACAACAAAAATAATATATAGGATTGCTTTTCGTAACGTCATCTCTATAGGGTCATGTGTTTTTGATTTCGTAACTTTATTTCCTCTGGGTGCCGAAAATGAGCCAGAAGTTGGGGCGGAAACATTAGATCAGACGACACTGAATAAGAAAAATACTCTCACTTCCGTTCGGTTTCTTCCCTTTCCTTCTCTTTTTACTTACTCTTATGCGTAGTATAGAAAAAGTATAGTAATCATGAAAGAATTCAAACTCAATGGACCACACCATGTTCCATATTTCCTAATATTGGTCTTTTTGATTACTTCCTTGAAAGTTATTACTAGAGGATATTTTTTGTGATATCAATTGGTGTTACTGTTGCGTTGAAATCTAGCATTCTCTGTCTAATGTTTTCTAATATACAGAGTGTCTCAAAATCCTTGACCGCGGCTTTTATTCGTTGAATATTGATTAGTTAAATATTGATCATAGATATATACTGTAAATTATAAAGTTGCGTAAAAAAAGGAGCAAAATGTTATGAAACCAATTAAAATTTTCAGGAGATTAAGCTTTAAAAATACAAAATTTAAATTTGTATACGTACCCCGTACAAAAAAATCCCATAAGTAAAATATCCCCCATCCTCTGATAAAGTCATGTACAAAATCTTAGCATTTTATCTCAAAAGGACTCAAAGATGTGAAACTATGTAAATACTGAATTAAGCCATTTTTCGAAGCCTGGATATGAATTCACAAAGAGGAGAAATCCTGACGGATGTTTGCATCTTAGGGATCGTACACAAATTAACAATGAAAGTAACGATTGAAATAAATAAATTATAGCTTTGCTATTTATTGGCTCAAAATCATTGAAAATTTGTAGAAATAATTACTTGGATATAAGATTACATAACTTATTAAAATATATTTCCATCCAAACCAATATCATCTGTCTCATGAGGCAAGTGAGTCACTTCTGTACACTCTGTTAAACTATTTTCGGGGAAGTATCAAGAACAGTCTAAAATATGTTGCTGCAATTTTTCTTTATTGGGGTGAGGTAACAAGTAAAGAGCTGCACTTAAATGACCCCACAAAAAAATCCATAGGCATAAATTTGCATATAAAAATATTTCTGTTTTTTTTAACAAGTTCATTGACTGTGATATTTTTAAGTTATATTTTGTAGTTCACGATATAAAATTTTAAAGTATTTTTCAGAGATCATAGATTTTAAAATTAGTATTTGAAACTAAACATATGAAGCATACTTTATTTCCTTAGGATGCCTTCCTGCTTCGCGTCATCTGCACTGAAGCTGTAAACATTTACATTTTAATTTCTGATTGGCCCTTCGCCAACTTTGTTTTAACATATCTTTGATAATGTTCTTGCAAAATTGTGAAGAAATTTTGTACATGAACTCATCAGAGAATGGAGCCCATTTTACTCATTGGGGAATATTTTTGTACGAAATCCATATAAAAATTTATATCTTGTATTTTTTAAAGTTTAATCCCCTGAAAATTTTAATCGATTTCATAACAGTTTGCACTTTCTGTTACGCATATTTGTAATTTACAGTATATATCTATGATCAATATTTAAAGAATAAAAGCCGCAATCAAAGCTTTTGAGAGACTCTGTATATTGGGGTACTCTTAGCAAATGTTGGAAACAAGAAGTAGCAATTTATTCGATTTCAGGTAGCTTGGAACATTGAAAAATCTTAATTGATCTGTTAAAGAAAAAATCCTTATTCCACTGAAAAGAAGCAATGACATCCCATTGTGGTGACATCTTAAGCCAGTAACTACCACTAAACATCGGTGGTCACTTTTGTATAGTGGATAAGTTACTCGGCTGCAAATCGGAAGATCGTGGGTTCGATCCTTGGCGGAATTCAACCTACACATTGGCACAATTCCGCCAACACTTACGCCAAATTGATGACCTCGGATGCGATGAATTTTCAACAACTGTCGTGGCGCCATCTACCCGCAGCAAATGCAACCAAGCAAAGTCGTCAGACTCACTAGACGCAGCAAAGCAAAAGTCGACAGACTCACTTGACGCAGCAGCACCTCTAATGCACTAGCCATAACGCATGGCGCAATAAAATCGTTAGTCTCTCTACCAACCTCACTGGTAGGGGAGTATTGTGGTGACATCTTAAGCCAATAATTACCACTAACCATTGGTGGTAACTTTTGTATAGTGGATAAGTTACTCGGCTGCAAATCGGAAGATCGCAGGTTCGATCCTTGGCGGAATTCAACCTACGCATTGGCACAATTCCGCAAACACTTACGCCAAACCATATTTAAGGGACTGGTATTCTAAAGAAGTCCGGACTTACCTGACCACTATAAAGTAAATGCACTCAGAGAGCTCTCATGAAGCTTCTCTATCCACCAAACCCATCTGGACGTGTACTTCTAACAACATAAGCTAACACCATGGGTACCTCAATGAATCACATTTAATAAAAGGGGAAAGAAGTTTAACAATGCGGAGTCTCGGGCATCCGCTGTTGTTTCCATGGATGAGAGTTGAGTGTCTATCGGTACTGGTGAAGAATAAAACGGATGAATGTAATAAAATACTTGTTTTTATTACAGACTAAATTTTGTGTTTTGCTATTTACAAAAATATTAATATTTATTATAGTTTTTGTGTAATAATTAATCGATAGACCCATATATTTTATAAACTGTTTTACCAAGTGTAGTGATAAAGGAGTTATTATTTCTTTAAGAATAATGAAAACAGGCACTTCTATCTGTTACATAAAATTCAGTTGATTAAAAAATTTCATAATATTATATTGAACTAACCAATTCTAACAAAATAATATTATATGTATGATAATTTATTTCTAAATAATATTATGAAGATTCCCTTGCGCTGCAAAAGTAAATGTCTTCTGTAAAAGAAGCTTCATGATTAAAAAAATTTATTGTGTATCAAAGAAAATTTTTCGTGTTATAGATTTTAATATTAAATCATGCACTGAGAAGTGAAATCCAGTGAAATGTAATAGGATAAAACAGATTTTAAGAAACAAAAGATAAAATTATTCCATTTTTAAATAAATCTTTAAGCAATTTTAAATACAGCATGTTAATAAAGAGAAAAAAGGCAAAATAAATCAAAATAATCAAAGCTGATAACGATTGAACAGCTTCTTAATATTAATTATGATACCAATTGAGTGGGAAATGTCGCATATCATTATTTGTTTCTAAAGTAATTTTGAAGATGCCTATAATATTTGATCAATATCATTTTACAATGATGTAAAAGAATAAATTTAATATGAGCAATTCTATGACTAAACATGGATTTCCTTATCAATACATTAAAATATTTAGTAATTTTTTAAACATCTAAAAAGTCTCCACTAGTAATAAAAACCGGTATGTATGTAGGCTCTTTATAAAAAATCTTTTATTTTCCTTCTTTTTTAGAGTAATTTCCTCAAAGCTTTCTCGCTTATTCTCTACTAAAGATGTTATCCCAGAGAAAACTTTGCATGCCATTGGCGTGCAATTTAGAAAAATCAAAAAATCCTTAATTTCTGTAAATTCTATATATTGTACGCACTTTCTCTCTATTTATGTAAAACAATTTAATTTTAAAGTACAATTACTCCGTGTTTCTCTATTGCCTTCTTGTCCTTTGAAATAAATAAAATTTTCAGTTGTCCAAGAAGTGCGATTTAAGTTGTTAGTATAATATCTTCAATGCGATGTATAAGTTGGATGTATCAACTAAGCACTGGATTATACTAGTTTCCAATACCCGATGAATAACGTTTGTGAAAGCCTTCATAAAACCCCAAATTTCCAGCATACTCTCTAAGAAAGGTGTTAGCTCATAAAAAACCTTGCAAGGCATTGGCGTACAGTAATTATAAAACATAAATCTTTGGAGTGAATACAGCATTTTTGCTGAGTTTTACTGAGTTGCAGTTAAGAATGCTCGGAAATAAAATTTATGTTTTAGTGGCCGTTAAAACAAAAATTTGAAAAAAGGATTCTAATTGTAATGACAAATTTGATATGTTTATATTGTTGCATCTTTGAGTTACTACGTCTAAACGTTTCTGATGACACAGATTGACAGATTGTCAAACCCTTGTTTTTGCACAAAATTTGTAAAAGGTCTAGACAATAGATGTTAATTCAGTGTATCAAATCTTATCAGTTTCACCTTCTTCATTTTGTAGTTATTGTGCTAAAAGATATTCGAACAGCAGGACAGACATACATCTTATCTGAAAATTTGAAATCTCCAAAGAAATCGAACCTTGGTATTAAAAAAAGTATAATAATTTCCTCCATCCATATCAAAGAATTTTATCAGTTAACTTTTTCACAGACAGACAGACATTCCTCCCCAAATATTTTTTTCCAAACACATTGATGTTAAAAACATGGGAATTGACCAAAAGTTCGAACTATCGAGCTTGAATTTTTTGATGATTACTATACTTTCTCTATACTACTTATACGAGAAAGTGCAATCTGAAAACATTTTGTAAAAATTACCATAAAATGTTTTTGAAGACATAAAAGCTATGCAAATACCTATTTTAATCAAAATAAATGCCTCGGAAAAGGTTCCAGTAGAAGAATTATAATGTCACTTATCGTTCTGAGTTGTCTGAAACGAACAAAGTCGCGGAAAATCGATTATTCAAATCTGGAGAAAAGGATTCCACTAACTTTCCAATGCTGTCAATTCAGAAATTCATCACTTTTGTAAGTTGTTGTTATCAATTATTGTTGCATCTGTGACCAAAGACAGAATCCTAAATTCTTTAGGTTTATATTGTAACTTTTATTCTCTTTTAGTTTCGAATTCGTATTCTAAATTTTCTGGATTCGATAAGAAATTCTTTAAAATTGGCTCCATTTTAAAATGCCAAATATGTAAGAGACTTTAATTTACGATGGAAGATTAATGATATCTGCCTTTTTTTCCACTTAGGAAATATTCTTTCCAAGTAATTAGAGTTGCTTTGAATATTTAGCTAGATAGTTCTGTCATTGTTTTATATGATCATTTTATTCTGAATTCAGTTTCAAACGAATCGCTCTCTAATGTATAATTTGATGTTTATTGCTTTTTCAGAAAAAAATTTTTAACTTGAAATGGCAATTTCAGCAACGTTGATATATTAACTTTACATCTGATCTAACCTTATATTTGTTCCAATAATCAGATTAACTAACATCGTTAACCATGCATTGCATTATGTGAGGCTATAATTTTACTTTCTGATTCTTTATGTATTGCTCGTTCCAGTACTGGAATTGATTCGATACGAAATAAAGACATTCTACAGGAAGCTCACGGATTGAAACATGCTGATAAAAAAACGTGCAGAGTAAACTTGTAAAACAACTACTTGTTTATTTTTAAGATCATCTCAATAAATCGTCGAAAATTTTAAACCGTCACCAAATTTGCGATATTCTATTCATTTTTGGCTATATTGGAGCAATCTGAAAACCGCTAAATAAACACAGGAAGGCAATCCACTTCGCCAAATCCCACAATTTTATCTATAATGAAGCTTGGCAATTCAAAGTGAAAATTGAAAAAATAGAATTAATTAAAACAAAAAATAAAAAATATTAAATTTAAGATTTTATTAGAGAATCTTTTATTTGATTGATTTCACAGTTGAATCAATCGTTGTATTTCCCACTGTAAAATGATTAATCTCAGTTTTATAATAAGTATTATTTCAAGGTATTTTTCACAGGGAAAAAAATATAAAATACACTTAGTGATACTTACACAATACATTC
The DNA here is from genome assembly GCA_026543055.1 of Argiope trifasciata. Lineage (NCBI taxonomy): Eukaryota > Metazoa > Arthropoda > Arachnida > Araneae > Araneidae > Argiope > Argiope trifasciata. Next base: position 155,375 of record JAPMOQ010057505.1, on the reverse strand, counting down.
CTTTGATAATTTTAAAAATAATGGAATAGGCATCTTGCTTTATCAAGATTTAATATCCATTTACCTACCAGTGCTTCTCTTTCATCAGAGATTTCTTTGAAGCTTTCTGAGTGCAAAGTGTCCGGGATTAGATGTCTTTAGCTTCGGTGCTCCAAGTTTTTATAGTAAAAACAATTGCACCCGCATGGAGTAAATCATCATTATCCACCCAGACCCTTTTACGTTGCATTTTTTGTTTGTTTGACAGAGAGTATTAGTAAATACAGACTTGCATTTCTGGTATTTCCATTTGTTTTACTGAATACAGTGAAGGCTCATCAGTTCACCAGTGAAAAGAAGTCGTTTCTCACATGTTGAGAAAGCACATAATAAAGAAAGGGATTTTAATTTTTATTCATTGACCCTCTTATTGTAAAAAGTAGATATCAGTTTGTTTTTTCAAAACACAATGGCTTCACAGATGCATTATGAATACAGGTTTTTATGAAAGGCGCAAAAGCAAGAAATAAATAATAAACACTAAGAAACATACAATGAATTGATAGATCGTTGTGCGCATTTCTAGGTAAAAAAAAAATAAACAATTTGGAAGAGAGAAGTCATGGTATGGTAAAATGTTTTTATTGGCTTTATTGGTTTATGGTTTTATGGTATGGTTTTATTGGCACAAGGTATAAGTTAGGATAGCTGCGCCATTCACAAGGAGTTTTAAATAATTCCATTATAAAATGTGTAAATAAAAGAATGTATGTATTGTAAAAATGAAAGGATATATTGTAAAACTGTCAAAAATTGAGAAGATCTATGATTTAAAACTATTTGGCACAAGAATAAAAATAAATGTCAAATGTTAAATACTATGAAAAAAACCAATGGATTTTAAAAAGTCAAAAAGTTTTGAGTGAGGTTTCTCACCCACTAGGTCTAGTAAATTTAAAATAAGCGAATGAAAGGGAGTTAAACGATCTGAAGTAAAATTAGGACATACGATAAGAATATGTGCTATAGAATTTATACCTCCACAGTTCGTACAATGAGGGGCCCGTTCACCAAACAACAAATGTCTATGAGTATGTTTTGTGTGTCCAATGCACCGACGAATTAATTTTACATCCGCGTATCGGTTCGGTAACACTGACCACATATTTATTTTTGGTTGAACAGCATGAAGTTTATTATCAACCTGATCGTCCAAAATTTCCTGCCACTTTCCATAAATATATTTATGGAAAGGAAAGTCATGAAGGATCAGCTAGTAGAAATTATACTCACTTTTAAGATAATATATTCAAAATTCAGCCTATTATTAATGACATCAAGGGGTATTTCATGATTAATTAATTAAATAAAGTTGCAATGAGAAACGTAATGATTTAGAAAATCCAAGTCTAAATTTTAAAAAATTAGCCTTATGATGGTATTACCCTAATCCAGTTATAAGTTTACACTTAGGAACATATGCGCTGGAGAAGATTGCTCATGCCCTGACAGTGTAGATAATAGCAAGAACATTTTACTGAATAGTTTTCTGCTCGCACTTGATCTTACTGGAGAGTTTGTAGCTGGCTGAGTATAAACACAAATTTAGAAAGGGAAGAAATAAAGCTCATCTAGGTATAATTATGAGAGTATTCTATAATATTATATATTTTATTTCCAAAAATCATGATTTCTATAAACATGTATTTCATGACTAACGGACCAAACAAACTCATTACAATGACAATGCGCAGGGACACAGAAGATCAAAAAAGAGATTCCTTAGCTGAGAAAAAATAGTGCAGAATCAGGAAAAGTCAAAAGATCATTTAGTAAAAATGAGATGCATGATTCAAAGTATTAAATATTTTTATTTCAATGCATCGGGTAATTACCCAAATATATAATATATGATGAAAAAATTCAGTATGAGGAAACTGGTGATTTTACTGGACAAAATAAAGGTTCTTAAATGAGAAAGAAGAATTTGAAGACAAAGAGAACCAAAGACATCCTAGTAACAGTTCATATCAAAGCCCGACGTAAAATATATCTTACTTTTACTATATTATTTTGCAACTTAATAAAAAAAATACCTAACTGCTCATATTTCACAACGTTGAAAATCTGATATTTTAAGCTGCTGAAGGTATTCATACAGATCTGGCATTCAGTTGATAAACTGATACTAGTCTTTGAGTTAAACAAAATAATCCGCTAATTCCTTCAATCCAAAAAATACCTTATGAAAGCGCTGATCCATTAGCTTCAAAAATTGATCTAAAGGACAGTTTGAAATTCTATGCATTATCCAGGAATAAACTGGCGCAGAAATTGGAGCTGGTCAGAAACATCTTACAGAAGCATGAAATTTCGTAACGTTCAGAAGTTATTTTGAAATATAAGTTTAAAGCGTATGATATGATCTATGAAAATAGTGATAGTTCTAATACCAGTTCTTTTATGAGTCAAGGGCTCTTTAGAAAGGGAATGTGTTTTTTCCTTTAATTAGAACTATTGGCCAAAGTAAATAGATCCTAATATTATGTAGAAATCTAATTCATTTAGATGCGAATATATTTACTTTACCGGAGAATGTTGAATGTCGAAAGTGATCAGTTTTGTATTTTTCTTGGAAAAGTCCTTGTCGTTTCTTCGATATCCGAACCAATTGCATTGAAATGCATGTTAATTAATAAGTTTTTAATAAAATAGGCAAGGATAAGAATCAGTTATTAAATGAAGAAGCTCCTTTCTCTAGTTCCTTCATAGCACATCATACCCATTCGTTTGTTTTTTATTTAATTTCTAATTATAACAATACCGTTTCCCTTCCCATTTTTGAGCAACTGATTTATTCGAATAAAAATAATACAATACATGATAAGCAATTTGTTAGAAGTATATATTCAGATAGATAGTAGTAAATAATTCTGTGTCTCCCCTTTCAAAACATAAGGATTTAAAAAGTTGTTAAAAGAAAAAAACTAAAGGAGCATGAAGAAAACAAAGAACCGTTTTCTTTCTCACTAATTTCGTTTTTGTTTAAACTGCATTGCTTTTAATTAATTATATTTTCAACTTCCAGGATATAAGTTACTTCTTACATTAAACTATGAAGGTTTTTGTCGTAGGAGATTTTCTGCAATTCTGGAAAATGGTTTGGTTTGGTTTAGTTTAGTTATATTAACGTCCCGTTTAAAGCAACACGAGGGCTATTTTGGGACGGACCTCGTAATTTTGAACCACGGTCAGATGACGAGGACGACACCTGAACTGGCACCCCCTTTTCCACACCACGCCACACCAGCGGGAGGACGTTTGGTCTGACAGATTTAACGTGCAAGAGACCCCCTCACACGACGGTTCTTCGGTGGAATCGAGTCTCGAACCTAGAACCCTCCGGTCCCGAAGCCGAGACCTTACCACCAGGCACGTACAGTTAAAAATGTAACTCCTTACGTTATCTGTTATCCAAGTTCACATCTTTATGATTTACTTTAGGTACTTTATAACTTCCTTCTTTTCCATCATCTAAACCACACCGAAATATTCAACGTTGAAAGAAAATCGAAAAAATAAATATTAGATGAAACAAGGAAAATGTTTTAAATATCTTTGAAAGAATGAAAAGCATTGCTTGATAAAAATCAGAAAAATGATACTTTTAAAAAATTAACGAAATTTAGAAGAATATTATATGAAAATAAAATTCATTTGTCAAATAATTTTCTGAATTTCAATATGACTCAAAATCTATCTCTATACTAATACTTAACTTGTAACAGAAAACTCACGCTTATGGTATTTATTTAAAGAAAAATTATATAATAGCTCCAATTTGCACATTTTCATCCCCTAAAGCACATTTCAACCAATATCGTAGCTATAAATAGAGTAATATATTATGCTGTAAAGTAATAAAGCACAGATGCTGGCTTACAAACATACACATTTTCCTTTACTACTAGTAAAGATAAATGTGATGTTGTCCCTTGCATATTGCATTTCAACAAAATCAGCAGCTAAAATGGCGTATGAATATTTTGCAGATTTTTTTGCTTATTTTTGTTTTACATTTTCTAAAGTTAGAATTTTATATTCCATTATCACATGCTTATTTGATTTTCTTAATGCATTGTTATAGTTTCAAGAAATAAAAAAATATATGAGTTTTTAATATGAATTTATGATCTTTATTGTATAGGATACATTTAAAATTTTGAACAAAGAGGAGCAGAAAAATTAAATTCCTCTACTAAATTATACAATCCATTTTATTCCTTATTCTAATATTCAGTTAACACTTAGATTCTTAAGAATATTTTGAAAAATGGCTGCAGATTTCGTTTACAAATAGATGTTTAATTTAATTTAACCAAACGATCAAAAACACTTGAAGCAAGCTATTCTCGGAAACTGATTAACAGAAATACAATGACGACAACAGTAAGTGCACTACTTTTGCAAAATAAAGCGGGAAAAAAAGTTCTTTATATCTGCCTTAAATTCCTGTTTCTAGATGTGTTTATACATATCTTGTCAATTAAAATTCCTATTTTTAGAAATATATTTTGAAAAATCGTACTTGAAGCGTTTCTTTTACTGTTATTGCCTTTCTCATTGACGTGAATCAAATAAGACATTCCGCTCGAAAACGAAATCTTGTATCGGGAAATTGGAAAGTAATTTGGCTTGTTTGTATTTACATTTAAAACGAAAATTATTTTTCATACTTGAGGCTAATACAAAGTATGAGTGGCATTTTTAAAGAAATGTTAAAAGATAAAATGTTTCCATACAAATGGAGATTCCTGTTGAACAAGGAATTAGTTGGACAACCAAATAAATTTAATATAAATTTACAAAAAGTAAAATCATTTCTGTTTCATTTTTTTTGTCTTTTATATTATATTCCTTAAATACTCGACATTTTAATACATTTTTATTATCCAATACGTTATTTCTTTGACACAATTCTTTCTGAAAAAGAACAGAAACTGAATAAGAAATTTTGTTCCAAAATATTCCGACTTTGACACATATATCAAAAAGTTATTAAAATGTGAAATAAGATGTGAGCACGCAGTAAAATAAAAAAAATGCGAAAATAACATAGTACCAAGTTATCGATAGAAACCACTCACTGCATTGGAAGTTATTTTTAGTTTAGGCTGCTTGAATGTCAAATTTTCGAATTTTTATATCTGAGATAGAGATTTATAAAGAAACTGTATCGCGAGCAGTTCATTACAGCAAAGAGCATAAAAACTAAGGTATCTTTACTATGATATGTCTTTTTCCTGACATAGTAATAAATCTTCTGGGGAATTGTTTTGTTTTCGAACCTTCCCTGGTTATTCTCGCTATTCTATGAAAGAATAGAAGAAATGTAAAAGCAGTATGTTGAAAAGCGTTGATTGCGGCGAATAATAGCAATAAATTTGTTTCTATGAAGATGAAAGCAGGCAATTTCTCTGTTCATACATCAGACAAATGATTTTTATTTGACTGTTTATTATTGGATGGCGCGAATAAACATTTACTATATGCTTATGAAAGGAGAACAGAACTTTTTAAACGAATGATAACTAGTGATAAGAAGATTGTCGACAACAAAATAGTACACAAACGTTTTTGTCTTGAAGTGACTATTCGCGGTCAAGAGCATCAAAAACAGAACTTCATCAGAGGAAGGCTCTATTCTCATTATGGTGAGATTATAAGGGTGCTTTTTAAGCTTCAACCAAGGAACGGAAAAATCACTTAGGGTGTGTACTTCAGGCTCCTCGATGGTGTGAACGAAACTGCCATCCAGAAATGTGCAGATATCGTCAGTCGTGAAGGAGTATGTCCATCACGACAGCATGAGAATCACATACATCTTTGGCAACACTTTATAAGCTATTGGAGCTTGTATAGGATGTATTGTCCTATCCAGCATACTCACCTGCCTGACTTTGAGCCATCAGACTTCCACTTGTTACTTTCTTTTCAAATTTCCTTACGGGGGATAACATTAAATTCAGATGTTGCTGTAAATCAGCACTTTGTTCAGTTTTTCGCAAATAAAGACAGGTCCTTTTATGAACGCGGAATTAGGAAGCTTACCGAAGAATGGCCAAAAGCCATCGAAAAAAAGAGAGCATAAATCACTAATTGACCGTTAATCTTTGTTTTGACAAATATGGGGATAAGTACAATGAAATTTTACTTAATAATAGTTTTTTGAATTTGCTATGTATTTGATAAAAATACTTTATTATTGTGAATAAGAGAAGAAAAAAAATTTAATATGTCTAATGTTAAAAGAATATAATTTCTTGCCACAGAATTGTTGAGAGATAATTTAATTACTCTCCAGTTTTCATGCATACCAAAGGACAAAATAGATATATTAAAGCACGAATCCTCTTTCTTAATTTTGTCCATAAATAGAGCTAAACCTTTAGAGCAGGAAATGAAAAAAAAGACAAAAGCACTATAGAGCTTGTTATTTGGAGCTGCAATGACCCAATGATACGTCTCAGCCTCTTAGTTGGAAAAAGTCCAATACTAATAAATTTCCATCTAGTATACATTTAATTAGATTCCGATGACCAAATGACCTCTCTTTGGTGTAGCAAGGAAATTTAAAGGAAAGATTGTTTAATCCAGATAATTCTTCGATGTTCATAATAGTTTTAAAATAAAAATAGGTTTGAAATTAACGGAGAAATTGATGACCATATGGTTTAAAATCGCTTTTAAATTTTAAAAACTTTAAATTTTAATTATTAATATATAAAAAAGAAATTGCGAATTTATGAATAAACTCTACCACTGTATTAGAAATCTGTTCTAAAGAGTCCTAATCTGTCCTAATTTTAATAATCTTGTAAATATTTACTAACATAAAAATATCTTCTTTGCCGAAGATATTTCATTTATTCTGTTTTAATAATTTGAAAAAATAATTAATTTTCATCCTGATTATTTTAATCTACGAGACACAAATTGTATTTCTTTAATTAGACTACTTTAAACGCTGGGATTCAGATAGATTTCTAAAAAATTAAAGCTTTGTATAATTACCCATGTTGTTTTAACTAGTGTGTTTGAATTTAACTTGACATATTTTAAATTACTTATAAAATTTTTTCATTTCCACCTTAATCAAATAAATTCGTCAAAACATTAGATATATCAATTCTAACAATGTGATTCTGTGGAAGCAAAGGACTCTATTATATTTCTGGATCTACGAAAGATAATAAACTATCTAAATATAATTTTTTAAATATATTCTTGCCCTAATGACTTCAAATAAAAAGCTTTTTTTCAGTTGCAAATAGTGTTAATTTTTCCTATGCCTCTCCTTGGCTTATACAGGGTGATCAGCAAATAAGCCCTGATTTCAAAATTAAATATCTCTACAACAAAGATCGATAGAATTATGTGCTAAATTGTACGTTTATTAGCAAAACTGTAGAAATGCTGTACAAAAGTTTAGAAAATTTGGTTACGAAAATCATTAATAAATGGTGCTCTAATCACAATGTCCATAGACGCTTTCAGTGTGATATCAAAAATGAAAAATGACTCCCGATCTGACTCCTTGTGATTTCTTTCTGTGGGGAGCATGGAAAGACACTGTCTATAGAAACAATCCCGCCACTCTAGTTGAGCTTGAATTGTTGATTGGTGTTGCATGTGATTCCATTTCCGTTGAGACATTGCAAGACGTGATGTCAAATTTCATTGTTCGATTAAGCTACCTAATTGCTTTGAACGGTGAACATTTTGAAAAATTGTGTTTTGATTAAAAGACCGCATCACTTTATTGTTTTTTAAGGCTCCTTTCAAAAAAAGAAATTTTAGAGCAGAGCGCCATCTGTTAAATATTTTTGTAACTAAATTTTCTAGCTTTTTTTACAGTTTAGCTAATAAACGTACAATTTACCACCTAATTCTATCGATCTTTTTTGTGGATAGGATATCCTTTTCTAGGATATGCTGCGCCGAAAATACAAGTCATTTATTGAGTTTTCCTATTCAATACCCTAAAATTAATCGTAGAAAACTTGTAGAACAGTAAGTAAAATATGAGTAAATTTAAATTTCACTAAAAACTCCGATTTTCTTTAAAAACGGAAATAAATTCTTGTGAGGTTTTTCCCCTAGAAGGAAAGACAAGTTAAAATCAGAGGAATATAAAAAAGCTCACACGGTCTCTATAAAAAACAGAACATTCAATTAAAACATGGCGTATAGTCAGTGGAACATTGCATGAGCCACAGACAGGCGGAAATTCTCCAAATAGTAATTACCTGTGTGTCATACGTCAATGGCCGATACGCAGTCTAGTCAGAATGACATCAAATTTTCGATTGAAAGATGAAGTCCAAGGCGTAATGTATGGTTTTACATCGTGGAGTTTATTATTTGCTTCTTGATTCCAGTCATTTTGCCAAGTCCTTAGCATCCACTTACGTAGTGCACTCTTGATATCGGTATAATGAAGAGGCATAGGACGATACGTATTAGTAACTTTGGCAGCTGTGTGCCTGTTCATTACCTGTTATACCGACATGAGCTGGTACCCAGGAGAACAAAATTCTATAGCCCTTCCTATGCAGGTGGGATTTCAAGCGCTTAATTTCCTGTATATGACCATGGGAATTTATATGACTATTCAAGGATTCCAATGCACTTAGAGAATCAGAGTAAATAATAGCATATACTGGATGTTTTTCTGAAAGATATTTTAGCGCTATATTCAACGCTGTCAACTCAGAGGCAAAAACAGAGGTGAAATCATGAAGTCTAAAACTTATTATGTCATTCTCACAAACAAAAGCGCAACCTGTATTTGTATCGGATTTAGAGCCATCTGTATAAATGGGTAGATAATCATGAAATACTTGTCTATGGGAAAAGAAAATAGATTTGAAAACAGAACTACAAACATCCGCTTTATGTAGATTCTTAAAATGTTTCAGGTAGAAGATGTTATTGCAAATCCATTCTTTTTTGTGGAGATATTTAATTTTGAAATCAGGGCTTATCCCCTGATCACCCTGTAGTTGTCTTCAATTGTCTAATTTTGAGCTGTCATATCACGTCTATGTGTAGAGTCATTTTTATTCTGGAAAAACGCTCGTTTCAAACACGGAAAACAAGCTTTCACGAGCTCTTTTCTGTTATTGATATCAGTATTGTTATTGCTAAGGGATTTTATGGTATAATGACAATGTTGGCAAAATGACATCAAAAATATAATAAAAGTAGAATTAAATGTGAATGTTTTTAATTTTGAACAAAGCTTCCCTTAAAATGCAGAATAAAACTTGCAGGGTTTTAAAAGATAATTAAAATCAATACTGTGAAAAGAATTTTAAATGTTGGTACCTATTTAAGATTATAAATGCTTAAGGCTTGCAAAAATATAAAAATATATAGGTGGATATTTTATTCCATCAAAAATCAAACACTTTCTTATTACATTTCCTTTCAACAACTTTTCAGCTAAATATGATGTATGATGCAATATTTATTAAAAAGTAGACTGCTGAACTAAAATATGTTGCATAGGAATATTTTTGTTGTATATTACAGAAGCAAGACTGTATTTATCAAAAAAGATGTGATTATGGGTTAAATGGGTACACTCAAAACATTTGGTATCCGTTTGTGAGGCCATTCAACATAGCCTTTATTATGGACGGACACAGAAAATTAGATAACTCAAACTTGAAAACCTTTTCCTGACTATAACAATGATGAATTTCAAAGGATAATTCTGTTGCTCATACATTGGGTGTCTTCCCCGTGATCTGGGCTTCTCGGGTTCAAGTCCAGGTTCGGGCATGGCAGTTCTGTGTTCTATCTGTGAGATGCATGAATGTGACCCCTGTAAAAAAGGGTTGTGCAAGCGAATGTGTGTGCCACTTTCATTTGAGCTAGAAGTCAGACTTCTGCCCTCCGGTTGCTCAGTGGTCTTTACCCTCAGAAGCTACTGCACCCCTTTCCGTGGAAACACGAACACGACATCCTCATCATCATTTATATACATTAAAACCTTGTTTTATATATTTTTTATTAATGTGTCATTTTATCCAAGTTCCGATTCATTAACTATTCCTATAAATTAGTATATGAGAAGCAGAACTTCAGTTATTCAAAGAGTCAGAGCTTTTCCAACTCATTTTGACTTCAGTTTCATGAAATTAATTAACTATTACTCAAACATCATGACTTTGGAATTATTCAAAGTTGCTGAATTAATAGAAAACAAAATCAATAAAAATCATTTAAACGGTGAAGAAAAAGTTATTAATCATTCCTTCAAATAAACAATGGACTCCATTGAAAAACTTAATGAAACTAATTTGTCAAAGAAATGAAAGGTAAAAACTATTCTGAAGTATATTATGTTGAACTTTCTATGATTAAAGTCATAAATTTTCAATATCGAACCTTTGTAACATTATTAATCTTTGGAAATAATTCATATAACACAGCCATCTATTTTTTGACCTAGTATTTTCAAAAGCTTAATAGAAATGGAAATGGCTTTCTGTTTTCGAATTTTCTTACTAGTTTCCTACATTCAACATTTGTTGTTCAAATGCTCTCGGCGACAAAATTTGAAGCTGAAGATGAAGGACTTGTTCCAAAATAAACAATTTCCCTTTAACAGCTCCAAAGAGTGGAGTCAGGAACAAATTACTTCGGATGACATAACACAGAATCTTGATCGGTATCTGAAATATAGATTACAAAATCGCTTCGAAAACTTCTATCAAAATAAATGCATTGCGACCTTCTTAGCATTGAAATACTTTTTCCATTTGTTTAGAACTATCAGTTTGTATGTTTAGAAAAGAAGGAGATGAAAATATCTGAAAAATGTTTAGAAAAGAGTTTGTTACATGATGTTTGACTGAATGATGCATTAATATTTCATCTCTAATTTGAACTAGAAAGAAATTCTCCATTCTCCTCAAAGTTTTCTTGCATGCTCTACGCTTAAAATTAATTTGTGTTTTTGACATAGAATTGCAAATGTAATCACAAAATCTCATGACAAGTATATTTTATTTTTTAATAAACATGATCAAATGGTTATGAAAGAACAAATCTATAGATAGTCAATTCATTTTGAATTCGGCTCAAAATCTGGTTGGTGTCTACAATATAGCTCTTAAATCTGTGGCCGAATTTTATCCATATAAATCTCATCTTTTTGTAGTTTTCGTACTAACTTATTTTAAAACAAAGAGACATATAGACTTATTTTAAATAAAGTTTGCTCATTATTTGATATAAATCACCAAATTTGGGGTAAATAACATTAAATAAATTTCATCCGTCCAACTCATGTCGTTTTGAGATATATTTGTCACATACAGACAAACATATATTTCCCAACATTGTGTGTTTTGAATTCGGGAAGATCAAAATTCGAGATTCTGCAAAATTTCAAGTTTGAATGTTTTATAATGTGTTGCTCCTGATTAAAACTCCCCAGTACATATAGTATTCGTGAAGTGTTTTGGGGGTATGCTTAGTATTAAGTGTACCACCATGAAGATTACAGAATTTATATTGAAACGTGAACAGTTTATTACCTTTAATTTACTTTTTCACTAATAAATTCTTGAAAATATATATGAACTACCAGTACAGAGTCTACCAGTTAGAACTACGAGTACACGAGTTGTGCAAGCGAATGTGAAGCATGGAAGTAGTCAACTCATACCCTAATTCACTCTACTGAACAAACAAGAGATGCGCATCACAGACATCTTTCAGTCAGTGGGCTTGTAAAGTGCCATAAGTAACAACGACAAAAACCGACCGAACACTAGAGAGTGTACTGTATCTAATTTCTAATAACTTAATTATTACTTATTAGAATATATTTTCTGTGTGATATTAGAATAAGAACATAATTAATTTATAATTACTTAATTATTACTTATTAATCTAATCTTTCTGAAAATATCTGGTCATGATCTTGGTGATGGTTGAATTTAAAATTCGTTTAATTTTGAACACTTGTGGATATTAATCTAGAATATTTGACGTTCATCACAAAAGCATACCAATTAATTATAAATAACTTTTTAATTATCTCATTATTAACACAATTTTATACTAAATATCAGGATTTGACCTATCTTTGTCTTTAAACAAAGAATGCAGGATGGAAAGCCAGTTGTCACCAAAGAAATTTTCGTTTTACATCCTCCAACTTTTAAATGAAAAAAAAACATAGTTTCAAACTCAGTCTACCATTTCAGACCTTACGCTTTCATATTAAACCATGTCAGTTCTTGTAATGGTAAAATAACAGAATATAAAAATTTATGGCCTAATTAACCGATAAAACACTCAGACATTTAGCTATTCGTTCATGGCAGATCTATATTGCATTTTTGTTAATTTATCCTCACTTTTTTCTTTTAAACACTCCTCATTTTCATTTTATTTATAACTTTACTTTTTATTTAAATTGTTTATAATTTTTAATACTTTAATTCTACCAATTCTTCCACATTATTAAAATCCCATATTATTTGTGTATACTTGTAGCCTTTTCAAATACAAAGGTTTTATGAATTCTATTTGCATTAAGTATGTTATTTTGAATAAAAGACATTTCACTATTTATTGAAAGATCAAAAGAATTTATGTCCCTTAAATCACTTGAATTTATCGCTTTAAGTATTTTTCTATGTCTTCCAAGCCATTTTTCTGTAGAATCCATTGAGTCGTAAGTGCTTACATTAACTTTTAATGGATTTTCACTATTAATATGTCTGGAAACTGCACGCACTTTATAATAAATGAGTCTCTAAGTAATTTGTTTTTCTATAAATAAGATAACTGCCTCTTTATTAAAAGGGAAAGCGCATTCAAGGTGATAAATATACTCATGTTGTATTTATATACATGCATTTTTATTTTATTTTCAATTATTTTTGTCTTTACTTTTTAACAAATTAACATCAGTGTGATTTGATTTTTAACAGGCAGTCATTTTCTTACCATTTGTGAATTATAATTCTTAAAAATAAGTCAAAAAACTTTCTTCTCCCTCCTATTGATCAGTTTTTTAATCTCTATTAATAATTAGTTTTTGATGGTATTTCAAATAAAACTATTTGGAATTCTTTTTATTTTAAATTTTTATCCAGAAAAACTCTTTGACTTATAGTTACCAAATTTGGTATAACGTACAACTTGAAAATATATTTTAAATGTTAGCTTATTAAAAATCTTAAGCGATATTTTGGTATTTTTGGTGTTATAATATCAGGGATATTTCCTTAATAAATACTGAACAGCATTTTTTACAAATTATAAACATTGACTTTTTAATGAATTATACCATTTTGAAAAGGGGAAAAGATGAAAAAATGGAAACTTAATTACTTTTAGGAAGAATTGTTAGTAAAAACCTTTTATACAAATAATAACCAAACAATTTTCACCCATTTTGCAAGGTAAAATTCTAATTTTAAACTATATATTTCCTTATTGCTTTAAAATTCATGCTGCTTTCATTTTTTCATAAGTAGTTCTATTGTTTTTTATCACATTGAAAGCTAAGGAAGAATACGTACAATTAAAAGACGAGACCAAGTAAATATAAATTAATGACTTTAGATTCAAATTGTAAACACTCAGTTTTTAAGCCGAAAATAAATATTTTAGAAATGAAAAATTTCTGAATTAAATCTTTTTCAGCCATCCTGGGAAGTTTTCTGATTAATTGTAGAATGTTTTGATCCGACGAATTTGTTAACGAGACCAAGCAAATATAAATTAATAAATTCACATTCAAATTGTAAACTGATTCCTGGCGAAACAATCCAAATACTATTATAATTAACCAGTTACGCAATTCAAGTTTTCGATTAGAAATCTCTAATGCATTAATTTAATTAGCAAAGGTCTTAACTTGAAGCTTACCAGCAGCTGTTCTCGAAACTCAATATTCCAAGGCAAAAAAAAATATTTTTCATTTACTCATCAACGTTATCTTATCCACGCCATTTTCTTTCTCCATCGTTGTTTTCAAAGTAACAGAATACAGTAAAATATTAAAATTACATTCCTGTTGTCTGACGTCATATGCTACCGGATTACTTTCTAGACCAATCAAATTGCAACGAGATTTGCAACGAATACGTTTTGGTGTAATTAAAACACTTGCATTAAATAAAAAAAGGTTATTTAAAATTTATTTACTCTACATTCCTTAAATTAACATAGCATCATAGTATTAGGTTGTTTGGAAAGTAATTTCGTTTTTTCCTGACAAAGGATTTAATTGCATTTTTCGCACCCAATTTCATACTTAAACCGCAAAATCATTTTATGTTTTAAGAGCTGATATAGCAAGGCTTGAGTGTGAAAAAGTGCAGCTGATTCTTCGCAGTAGTTTTTGGATGGTGCCCTTTTAAATATGGAGAGCAATAAACAGCATTTTCGTCATTTTTTTTCTTTTTTGCTATAAAAGGTAAAAATGCTGTTCAAGCCAGAAATAAATTAGCCAATATGTGTGGAGAAAATGTGTTAACAGTACATCAGTACCAGAACTGATTTGCAAAATTTTTCCTTCAAATGAGGAGGCCAAAAATCACCTCGATCAGTTTTTTTTTACAGCAAAGACCAAAACTTTTATGAGCGTGTAATCATGCTACTACCAAAAATATGGCAAAAGGTATTAGACCAGAATGGCAATTTTATAATTTAATAAATAATTTATTCATTAAACGAAAATTTCTTTTCATTTTGACAAAAAAATACGAAATGACTTTCCGAACAACCCAATATTTGCCTGTAGGTTCGTTCTTTGGATATTTTACTTTAAATTAAATTTTCCATAAAAAAAACTGGAACAGTTTCTTTTATACTTTTTAAGCTGACTCTGCAATAAGGCGATGTCTCCACCTAATACCTAATATTGTGTATCTTGAATAAAATGATGAATGCCATGAATGTTCAGATTTTATTATCATATTTCCAAAAATGAGAGTTTTATGCTTTGCAGTACAGTGAAGAAGGATATTCTGTATTTTCAGCAGATTTTTTATACTACCAGCATTAGGCACAGAGTTACAATTTTTAATTCATATATCACATTAAATTTCATTTATATTTATTGTATTTTTGAATTATTACGGTTGATTGTGAAATGGTAAACCAATAAATGATCAAAACTTAAACAGATAGAATTCAATATTTGATATAGATCTTTGCTTAAATAATTAAATTTGTGTTCCACATTTCATTTATCCAAGGAGTTCTGCTTATGGATTATTGTCTTTAAATTTGCGTGAATGTACAGACCAATAAATGATAATCCCTTTGACAAATTTCATTTAAAATTTGATATAAAAGTGAATACGTACTTAAGTTGTTGAAATTTAATATATATTATGCTTATACATTTTGCTGTAATCATGCTCACACTTGCATAAGCAGTCACACAAATTTTCTATGAATCTGTTTAGATTTAAATTTCATATATTTTTGCAAATTTCGTGCAAAATTGAAATACCAATTTTAATCTTTACCTGTAAAGTTTTAGAATCATCATATTCACAAACAGGCAAACAGTATTCCAAAAATAAGCGTTTTAGGAAAGCCTATAATGTGAAGATATATAGAAATCTCCAATTCGTACTTTTTTAAACTAAAATACGATTACTCTATGTATATATACTTCATTTAGCCAAAGATATTATTGATATAAATAAATTATGTATTTGTAAACTAAAAAAACAGTTTTACCGAAAAAAAATATTTTCTTATAGTATACTAAACAATAAATGCTAGAACAGTTAGCAAATATTACAAAAACAATGATAGTTTGTGGGAACAATTTTGCTTTTGCAGCAACTATTCTGTTATCATACTATTGATAGCTTTTTTTGTGCGTCGTGTAGGTACCATACAATTCCAAAATGTTTCGATTAATATTCATGAATGGATCCTATCAATAAATTTTTCAAGAAATTTTACATAAACCAATATCGTTCAAGATTCACATATATTTTTCAAAGACTTTATAGCTGAAGAAAAAAAAATTCAAATCAAGGCTACGATAAGTCCAATTGAATAGCTTTGGTTAGAATTTAAGATTCAGGCATGAATTTTAATTGGCTATGTTACGGTATTTAGATCATTAGTTGAGCATATTCAAAACCCTGCCTTTTACTCTCTGAGGAAAAGCATAATAACGCAAAAATAATTTAATTGAATCATTCAGAAATAGCATGGTTGCTGGACTGTGAGTTTAGTTTAGCTCAGTTATATTAAAGTCCCGTTTAAAGCAACACGAGGGCTATTTTGGGACAGACCTCGTAATTTTGAGCCATGGTCAGATGCCGAGGACAACACTTTAACTGACACCCCCCTCTCCATACCACACCAAACCAGTGGGAGGATATTTGGCCGAACAGATTTAACATGCAAGAGACCCCCTCACATGACGGTTCTTCAGTGGAAACCAGTCTCGAACCTGAAACCCTCCGGTTCCGAAGCCGAAACCATACCACTAGGCCACCGCGGCCCTTCTGGGCTGTCAGAAATAGTAGAAATAGGAATACTTTTAAAAAAAAGTAAATTACAATACAATTATAAACATTCCTCTGAGCAAGTTGGAAGGCAAATTCACATTCCTTTACATCTTCGAAATAATATGTGGTAACATATATGATGTCGCAATGGCTTGGTGGTAAGGTTTTGGCTTTTGATCCGGAGGGTTTCAGGCTCAATATCCGATTCCACCGAAGAACCGTCTTGTAAGTGAATCTCCGTTAAATCCGTCTGGACCAAATGTCATCTTGCTGGTGTGGCATGGCGAAGAGATAGGTTTCAGCTGAGGTGTCATCTTCGTCATCTGATAGCGGTTAAAATTTTCGAGATCCGTCCCAAAATCGCCGTAGTGTTACTTTAAAAAAGGATATCAATGTAACTAAATTAAATTGAACGAATTCTGGCAACGTGAATTGTTAATGTTAGAAATGGCCAATACAAGGCTTTAAAATCCCTTTCCAGCCCCTAACTTCTAAGATATAACAAATATCAAAAAATTTTGAACACAGATGTTGTTTAGGCTCTAATTGGATTTATTTCAATGTTCAATATTAAGAAAGTTATAGCGAAATAAAAATTTCATCTCCCCACATACATAATTTCCATCCTCTTTGAACTATATACCCATTTCCGAACTTCGGGATTTTTACATTTATAACAACATATTCAATAAATAATTATACTAATAATCCTGTTCAAAAGATAGCATGGGTAAAGTGTTATGCATACACACACACGTGTTTTGTTTAAAAAATGTAATCATTAACATTATGAAATTACATGGTAAAACAAATTTTAAAAAGTTCATTAAATACATATTTTGAATGGAAACTTATTTACTAACTTTTTTATTAATAATTTATATTTACTACAACGCAAAAAAAGATTATTACCAAAGTGATATATATATATATATATATATATATATATAT
>JAPMOQ010057505.1:125302-137768 GCA_026543055.1 Argiope trifasciata | reverse complement strand
ATATATATATATATATATATATATATATATATATATATATATATTTCTAAACAATTGATGTCATTCAAAATATAAGGTTTGGAATTTTTCAATTCTGTAAATTTCATTTTATATCATTTGCGTTGTAATAAATTCAAAGCTTGTTTTAGAAAACCCCAAAATCGTAATTATTAATTTATTAAAATTACAAAAAAATGAGCTGAAATGCATCTTTCAAAGTACATTTAGATATTTTTTGGTCAAGCAGTTTCACTGATAGAATACACTAGCTTGTATTATCCTCTTATATCAGTAAAGATGAAACTCAATTTGCTTATCCGTGTAAAAGCATGCATTAAAAATTTGTTTTGCCAACAACATTTGCATTCCTTTCTAAACCGAAAAGATGAAAAAATGAATACATACTAGATTATTCAATAAATTAGTTTGAAATAAGCCAATAATATTTCAAAGGTGAAAGCAAAATTCTTTTGACAAAAAAAAACATATTATTTTGCCCTTTACTCTCCGTCATCTGTCTATCTGTCTCTCAACAAAATTACCCCCTCCCAGTTTGAAAGAACTGACGGAACAATAATATTTTCTCAAATAAATACAAAATTATACAAACTCTTATAAAATACAAATAATAATCCTTTGTCCAAAATGGGCTACGACTATAGAAATGCTTTTTCTTCTCGTAAGTTTTAGCAAAAACATTTGAAAATGAAACCCATTCTACAATTTTTATAGAGGTATGTATTTGACATACTGCACTGTCTTTGTCACAAACATCTGTTGCCGCTAGTACCTGGATTTGAGCTCTATGTTATAGAGACTGCGTCAGTAAAACGGTTCGAAATCCAAAGGTTAAGGGGAAAAAATTCTTTTCCATCTTTGAGTCCGTCGTAGACGGTTTGCGTTCTTTTTGTATAAGTTATCAAAGGAATTCCCACAACGAGTGGTATTGAATACTTATTTCTTTATAAAATATTTTGCATCCAACTGCGCATACAGAAGGGACTCTAAACTATCATCTAGAAATGATATTTTGACTTATTTTGAGATGAATTGGTTTCGATTCTTTAGAGAAGAAATTCAGAAGTTATATAATAGCCGCCATCTTCTTTCCTTTATTTTCAAGCGAATCAATAATTTTAAGATTGAAATCGCCATTTGTTAAAAGCTATCTTATGATGATTAAATTTAAAAAGTTGAACAATTAAGTTATTATTTATGTCTCATACGTAAATAATGTCAGATAAATGTAATTGTTGTATTATTTCGTAGCGGTGTTGGTGCTGTATTATGTGCTCTTAATTTTTGAATACACATGTATAATATTCTATATAGTATTTTAAATTCAAAAGGAAATGCCATTAACCCTAATAGTTGTTGTTATTGTTTCTAATGATACTTGTCATTGGCAAGGCTGCTGATTAAGGAGTCAGCTATTTAAACCGAATTTTTACGTCTCTTGTTTTTTCAGTAACGCCAATTATAATCAAGAATACAAGTTAGCTACTAACGTGTCACAATTCCTTTTTACGAGGCGGACATCATTTATGCATTTTATTCATTCATCCCCAGATCGTAGTTTAGACCCATATCACAGAACTATCATCTCAAAATCTGTATACACAGGGATATTACTCACGACGTGGGGGTCAGATTTATGCGTGCACCAACCACCACAAACGCGAAGGTCTTCGGCCAGCGGTCCCTAATAATAATATTATATAATAGGTAGTAATATTTCTTAGAATAAATAAATATCATATAAATGCATTCGATTCACTCTAGATACTACGTAAGGGCGAACTCATACGTTTTGTAATTTGTGATTACTCAAATAACCTTCACAAAATTATTAATTGTAGTATCAGTTCATCATTTAGGAGAAAAAATCAAATAATTTAAGGCAATTCACTTTTTACAAATTGTAATGCTTGTTTGTAATTTTGATGCCTAAACTATATGATATATAAAATGATTTTTTGTTTGTTTGTATCATATGCACTGCAATACCATTCAATCGATGGCAATAAAACATGCCAGTTTATTCCTTGCACACGAAAGATATAGGCATAGTACAATTGGTATATCTAAAGCATCTCAAAAAATAGAATAAATATTATTTTATATTTCTCCTTCATATGTAGTTCAATTTCAATGAATATATTCATTGTCGAAACGAAAATAAATATCATACTTTTTATTCTTTCCATTAGAAACATTTACAATTTTGATTCAATTATTTAATCCAAAATATATTTCTTCTTTATAATTCTAGCTAAATGAGCCGTATACCAAATTCAAAGTATAGTATACCCTATATAGAAGCTCATGATTATATTTAAAAACTTACTATAAATAGTTTCCAAACAATTCTTTAGAGAGCACCATATTGTGAAGCATGAAAAATCAATCTACATCAAATTTCAATTATCATCAGAAGAGATAACATAATATCGTTTAGGTTTGAAATAGGATTATTAGAAAATAATGCAGTGTGTTGTCATATTTGACGATTTATCACCAACATGACTTCCAAATTATTCATTCTCTGAAATCTTACGAATTGCTTTAATTAATCTTTGTCATTGACCAGTTTACACCGGTTTGAAACAATCAAAAGATTCGCAGATTAAACATAAGACGATATTTAGAAAAAGTCGATCGAGCTCCAAAACTTTGTTTGCTAGTGACAATAATGACTTTAAAAAATAATAATCTTCTGAAATGCTAACTTAAAATTTGAGATCGTAGATATCATTTTTCCCCTGTGTTTTTTAATCGTTTACATTGATAGACGGATAGGTTAGGGTCATATATCAAAAATTTTGTTGCAAAACTCAGGATAATCTAAAACAGTGAATTTCATTAAACTACCCAGCTGAAAAGTTTTATCATTATTGCGCTCTTTTATGCGTGAAAAAGAAAGGATGTTTCCTGAATGAAACAATTCATTTTAAGGTAACTGACTACGTTCGAAGGAAGAAATTTGAAAAATTTGATTTTCTAAAATCTATTTTTCGTTTTTTTATGATGTATTATCACTTATAAACACTATAAAAACAAAAAAATTATTTGAGAATATAGTATATTTTGAGAAATAGGAAAATTTGTGATAAATTTTAGTGAAATTTGACCAAAACGGTTGACATTCTACACAAAATGGTAAGGCAGAAATTCTATTTTTCTTTGAACACCAGTTATAGAATATAATGATGAATGAAATGAACCAAAAACTAAGAAACATTTTGAGATTCGAAAAAGTTACGAGTAAAAATATGCGGACATATGCATTTTTTCTATAAATTCGCAACTTAATTTTTCTAAAAACACCTATAAATGAAAAAATATTTCACCAACAATAAAACTTTTGGTTCATTTCATTACTTATATTATTTAAAACACACGCTGAAATTTTTATGTAAATATCTTTCTTAGTTTTGGGGATATGTTAATGGTGGATAATTTTTATGAACATTAAAATTGAAGTTAAAGATAAATTTTAGCTGAAAAATAAATTTTGCTTAAAATTCCTCTGGATGATAGGTTAGGCCTTCCTTTTCTAAGAAAAAACAAACTGTTTTGGAAAGAGAAAAGTCTGAATTACAAGAAATAATACTTCTTTCTTTTACAAGAAATAACACGTTTTTCATAATTCTTTGACTATAGACTCATATTTTTCTATAAAGTATCAATAATTCGATTTTTTTTAAAAAAGGTATCAAAGCTTTGGAACTATAGGTTCTAAACTCATTTCTTGTTTATTCTAGATGTAGCCATCTATTAAATCGTCCTTACTTCCGAGGTTATTTACGTCTACGAAACTCATAACTAAATGAATAAATATGCAAGTAAAACGACCTTCCAAAACATATTACCTCTCTTTCAAGAAATATTAGACAAGAGCTGTTTCTCTTATTTCTCCTTTCCACTCTATTTCAGAATCCTATAATGTTCTGTTGATTCACTATATCAACTGGCTCTCCTCATTCGTGTTATACCATTCGATTACCCCCTGGTAACTTAATACCGGAAATGCGCCGCGGAATCTACTTGGACAAATCAAATTTCTCTCAAGGAAATGTAAGAAAAGCGGTCTTACATTTCTGAGCAATTCCAGAATTTAATATTTTCATTTGCTCAGGTAATGCATTCAGAATAAGAGAAATCTTAACTGATTGAATTTCGTGCCTATTTTGCTATTAGCATGTCCTTCCAAATTTCCAAGAGACCACACAGATGAAGAATTTTGTTTCTTACGAATATTTTTCAGCTTCGAATTTCTGATTCGTCTACATAATTATAAGAGAAAAATTCACAAATAATTTGTAAGGCTTCTTAACTGATTAGATTTTCTTATCAGTCGTACAGATTTTGAATTAAATTAATTAAAATTTTAATATTTTACTTTAAAAACTATGTTTTTACGTATAGAAAAGGTTATATCCTTAGAATTATGGTTCCAAAAGAAATAAATTATTGATATATTAAGTCGTTTTATTTATTTCAAAGTTGCCCTTATCAATATTTAATTAATTTTTGTATCATTATTTTGAGTTCGTTAAAATTTATAGAAAATATTAGTTTCTGGCTGTTATTATCAATCATTTATATAATTTAATTTGTTCAAGAAGATATTTATAAAAATATTTGCCCAAAAGATAGTCATATTTTAATTAAAATGAAAATTTGCTTGTGGAAGAAATCTAGTGCAATGAAACTGAAAAAAGAGGCAAATAGAAGAAAACATTTATATATATTTCCATTTGGGTTGGATTATAAGAACTAAGAGGCCTTTGACAGGCAGGAACTGAGAGCCTAAAAGTCCCCTCTCTTAAAGGGGGGGGGAATGCTCCGACTTTTAATCTTCTTAGAAAATACGAAAAAATCGGATAGTAAAACAGATATAATGTGCTTGTAAAGCAAATTGCATCTATAATGTTTCGTAAATATAGATAAACTATTCCACATTTTATCACGTTAGATTGGAAGCTACATGTGTGTTATAAAATATTTTACATTACATATATAAAAATAAATTTTTCTACGGTAATTTTTCCATTTAAATTCATCGAATAAAAACTTAACTAAACTATGAAATTTGAAAAGGGAAAAATAAATATTCTTCAATTAAATATTTTAAACTTCTAAAATTCTTTAAAACTCGTAAAATTCTATTTTATGTTTTTTTTTACTTGCTTTGCTCTTATGAGCATGAATGAATTCATTAAAAAAAATTGTTCATCTCAATTTATAAGAAAAAACCAGCAAGTGAATTTGAAATCATATATTTCTAAACGCCAAGAAATATAAAAATTCCTCAAATGATAAGTTTATATCATAGTCTTTTTAGAATCGTAGATCTTTTTAATTAAGAATTCGTACTTATTGTTGTTTTAAAATATGTTTACTTTGCCCATAGACATTATTTTTTATTTAAAAAGGCTATAATTATTAATTTCCTTCTCTTTAGATAGTTTAAAATACTTTAATTTTTTTGCTATGAGGATATAACAGCATTATCTTTTCCAACAACGTACGTCGTTTCGATAACGGAAATAATTTTATTATTGTTAGTTCTCCCAAGCAATAATTACTTACAGTAGATACTTTATTTCACAAATTTTATTCATTTACAGGCAATTAGAAATACTATTTTGATTGTTTCTTGTCCTTTAATAATATATCTGAGAATCAAGGATATGTACATTAACTTCCAATTATCAGGCTAATTAATTCCAACTCTGCCGCTACAATGGCTATGCTGGTATATTGTAACAAAATGTTGCTATTGTTTGAAAGTGGTAACAGTGTCATTCATTTGACTTTTTATTTTATTAAAATATTCATGTTTCATCGCATTCTTTCTTTCTTCGTAATGTGCAATGCAATAATGGGCTCGTTCGAATTCTCGTTCGAAATAATTATAAGTAGAACAATAGTTTTGAAGATCTCAGTATGTTATGTTCCGCTTTCCTTAGAATCCTGAAATTATATCCCAAAAATCAATCACATAAAGTAACAGAGCTGAAATTTTGTCATTTGTTCATAATATTAAAATTCTATCAACTTTTAGAGACGAAAAAAATTACTCCGTTACCAAACGGAAATTTTCTTGTGTGTGTGTGTGTGTGTAATTGCGAATATTTTTGTCTTCCAAAGTACCAGCAGTTTGTAAAATAAAAAGAAAATTATCTTAATCAACGACCTAATTTTTACTCTCCTCATATGTTTCCATTACAACATTGACATCAGCATTTTCTGTTACTTCATATATGTGATCGCCACGTTAGGACTCCCATTTGGACTCCTAATGGACATAATTGCTTGAAGTTTTCTGGGAACTAATAAGAAATAGAAAACATTGAAAAGATTTTCTCTTGGGAATACTCTTCATGCGGCTCTCGGTTCTCCTCCAATTTTACAATTTAATACTGAAAACTATTACTAAGTATTATACCATCAACTTATGATTCCTAACGTAAGTTGTATATAAATCATGCTAACACGATCACTGATTTCTTGTTCTGGATATTCTAATTCATGAATGGGAAAACTTCTATTAAAGGCGAAATACCGATTGTCTGAACATGCTTTAATTTTATTGCCAATGTATGAATTGAGAATTGTAGATTTGCGTTCTAAAAATCATTAAATATTTAACCTTTTTCATAATACAGGGATTCTTAAATGAAATCATAGATATTACTGCTAAAGCAAATAAATCCTCACTAACTATGTGAAGATCACTCTTGAAAACTGTCAGAAGAATAAACAGCACACATTATTTTTTAAACGCTTCATTCAATTGAATGTTAATCCACTGATTGAGACTTTCACATGTCTCCTCTCTTTAATTAAAAAAAAGTTCAATAAGTTAACATTCTTTGCAAAGACTTCTACGGATACAACTTCTTAGTTATTGATATCATCCTGTGCATTTATACTGGATGCCATTCAATTACACATCTTATCTATACTTATAATAAAGCTCAATGTGTGTGTGTGTGTGCGTGTGTGTGTGTGTGTGTTGGCGCTCTACAGGCCAGACCGTTGGACCTACAGCTACCAAATTTGGTACATGTATACCTTGGAGGTCGGGAATGTGCACCTCGGAGCCCTTTTTTCGAATTTTTAATTAGAATTTGAATTAATTAAAATTTAAGCAAAATTTCGACGTTTTTCCGCTATAACTTCCGAAAATATTATCGGATAAACATGATTTTAACATCAATTTAAAGATAAAAAAATTAGCTTTCTAATAGTATCAGTATTTTAACATTTAACTTAAGCTTCTATTTGTAATGAATTTTTAAAGAAGCATTTCAACTATATTTTTCAACAATATATTTCAGACAAAACAATAAAATTTAATCTGCAGGAGCACGTTACGAGTGGAAGGGGAAAAATTATCTTTTATCAATAGGTTGCCATCAGATAGATAAAGACTCAAATTAAATAAATAAATAATTATTGCAAATTAAACATTTAAAAATGCAATTTTCAGCACGTGTCTGCATGAAATGAAATAAATATGAAATATGTTTTTTTTTTTTTAAAAAAATGAAAATGCAAAGAATTTTTTGTGACTTTTACAATATTATTAATTAAATAAATCAGCTTTGTTTAATAATAGAAATATATCTATAAAAAAGTCTAAATGAAGTAAATAGTTGCATAGTATGTAGCACGAGTCTATAAATGCTTTAAAAAATGAAGAATATTTAACTTTTAATTAAAAAGAGATGAACTTGTGATATCAGTGTTTTAATGTATAACTCAAGCTTCTATTTTTAACGAATTTTTAAAGAAATATTTTAACCTTTTTTTTTTGAGCACGTGACTGGATAAAATAAAATAAAACAATGCCGGAAGTTCAAATAAAAAAAAACTATCAACGCAAATCAAATCTAAAGAAATACAACTTTCAGCATGTGACTGGATAAAATAACATAAATATAAAAGGAGATATCTTCTAAAAAAATAAATGCAAGGCAATGGATTCCATGATCGTTTGCAATAGATATATAATTAATTCTATAAATTATCTTTATTTACAGTAAACCTGGTTGAATTTAGACAGGGTATGCATTGAAATCCCGACTTAATAGCATATTTCTATAATCGTTTGTAATATCTGTATCACTAATTCAATAATTTTTCCCCTTTTTCGCTTTCTTTAAAAAACACATTTAATATTTTGGCAACATCACCGAAAAAAACATTTTTAATATTTTGGAAGTATAATCGATAAATTGTTAGAGCATTAAACTCAAAAAATTTTTTCGAATAAAGTTACCGACTCTCTAACTACTAATAACTGAATCTTTTAACTTTAACTATTTCTTAAATTTTGGCTAATGAATATGTGATTTAATTGAAAATCTTAGAACGCATTACTCATGGCGAACCAACTGGTCGCCAAAGGCGGCTAGTATAACAATAAAAGCTAGCATTGTTGTACTATTATTTTTAACTTCTTGCGGTATATTTCACTAAATTTCTCTTCTTAATTCAGCATGTCTATGATACTGATTGAGAACAGGCAGTTGATTTTTTTATTTGCCTCACCATCATTTTTATTATTAAACCACATAATCATCTATTAATAGAGTTACCACTAAAACTCCTCCCATGTAAAATTCCTGTAGCACTTTTAAGATTTTCATTAGCGTTTCATCAACATGCAAAGGCCAAATGGGCCTTCTTAAGTTTAGTAAAGAGTACTTAGACATTTCTTACACAACCATGTCAAGGATTGATTCTAACGGTTTGAAAAATTCTCATGACATGGAAACTCCGCTGTTGGGCATTAAAATGGCGATCGATCCAACATGCCACCAGAAGATTCAATAGTCGAAAATCTTCCAACCAAATGCATTTGAAAGCATTTCATTCTCATCACTGCATAATTTTCGTAGCACTTTTTAGAGAAAAAAATACCTACTCTATATTACCACAAAAATGCATCATTAAAGAAGATAATGATATAATCCAGTAGGGCTAGGAAAATTTCATCCTTCTTAATTAATTTTATATGAACATTTTCATGACTACAGTATTTTTAAATAAAAATATTATTTTAGTGTTCAATGTAAACTTTTTTTCATATTTAATATAGTAAGAAATTCTTATTTAAAAAGCTATGTTCCAAATGTACAGAAAACTGCCTTATTTAGTGATTAAAAAGCTTTCTTACATCTTTTCTCCTTCAGAAAGAGATACGTTTTTAATTTTAAGAAAATAAGCTTTTTCAAGCATCACTAAGGTCTAAAATTGAAAATTTAAATTATATAGTATTTATATTTTTATGTATCGCATTACACAGTTCAATATATATATATATGTGTATGTGTGTGTGTGTGTGTGTGTGTGTGTGTGTGTAAAGAATTTATACTAATAAAATGCATTAAAATTCTACGAATAATTAATAAAACTGAGTGTGTGTATGTGTCTGTCTGTATGTTATCGCTCTCTTCAATTCAGATTGTTTTATGGATAGTGGAAATGTTCATCTCGAGAAGATATTTTTATTTTAATTGAATAAAAATGAGAATTAAAATTGCTCTTTTTCGGCAATAAATTCCGGAAAATTTATTGGACAAAAATTTATTTTACACCATTTCAAATCATACACATTCCAAATTTTTCATTATCATTTTCTGTGAAAAATATTTTTTTGCACCAACATTGCAGCATCAAGAAGGCTTTGATGAAAGTTTAACGATTATTATTTTAGAAGTTATTTTTTTAATTAAAAAGCTATTTTTAATTAAAAACATTCGGCGTTGCAGCCGTTTTGCTACTTTAAATCAAATTAAGTACAGTTTATGTCATGAAAAAGAATTTGTAAAATTGTATTGAAAACTTTTTTTTTCAAAAAGTTGTCATATATTTTTGAGACAAAGTAGAAATGTATTTTTTTAGTTGAATTATAATTAATATCTATTTTTTCTTTAAACTCATTAATATAAAATAAACAATTAAGTTCATATTTTCATCTTGGCTTCAATCCATATTTATCTTTAAAACTTAGAAAAATTTATCATTCTATAAATTAAAATTTTTCTGTTCATTTTTCAAGTAAATGGAATTTGAAAGTTTTTTTTTAATTCAATTCATGATTAGATTAAAAATTTAGCTTAAAATTGTTTTGATAATCTATTTTTAGAGTATGATTCCTATTCATTAAATTTAATCTTAAAGAGATATTTTTAGGTTCATAAAATTACATTCTATTAGTTACAGTTTATTTTAACCATTCTTATAATATGTGAAGAAATTAAGAAATATTAGTTCTGATCTTTTAACCATACAAAATGAAATATTCTTCACATACTAACGAGCAGAAAAAGTATGAAAAATCTGCGAGTAAAACTAACAGAATTTGAGCTTTTATTCTGTACCAGCCAAAGATTACTTCGAGCAAATAATGCTCATTGATTGGTGGAAATACGCTTGAAGATCACAGAAAGGTTCCAATATGGGGATATTCTAAGTTGCATAACCCTATTAATTTTGATCGGTTAAATGTAAAACCTTATTTTGTTTATTCATTTAAATTTTTAATGCATGAAAAATATTTTATTAAGCATGAATTCTAGGAATTGCGAATATAAAGTTTTAAATTTCATACCATGTTATATTTATTGTACCATAGACAGCAAAAAATATAATTCTTTACTTCATTTAAATCATTTCAGTAGTTCCAAAAATATAACACTTTTTTACGATTTAGAAATTAATTATTAGACCACAAATAAATTGAAGCCTCCTCCGTATCTGAAAATAAATTTAAAAATTAAAAAAAATTTTGAATCCCTTTTTGCTTTTAAATAATTTGTGCAATTGGAATCTGAAACAGTTTTACATTCATAACCAAACAAAAAGAAATGAAGAAATAATTCTTCCAAAAATCATGACCACATTTTTTTTCTTTAAATTTGCATTTATTAATATTGCACTTATCTCGTTTTTATTTAAGAAAAATATAATTCAGAAGACTAATTATCTCCCTAATTATCGAATTCCTGGATTTCAGTATTTTTATAATTCTAAATTAAAAGAAATTCTATCGCTGCGATGCCTGAATTTAATAATATATCGCACAACTAGTTCACAAAGCATTTCTTTTTAATGAATGGCTTATTAATCTAAGTATTGAAAACTCAAGAAACTATATCAGAACTTTAAAACATTCGTTATTTCATCTCACTATGATTAATGCGTCTTTATTGCTTTGCGAAATTAAAAATAGCAAATGGACGTTCTTTTATTCTTATTCAAATATTAATCTTATCTTCTGAATATAAAAATAGTAACAAATTATTTTCTAAATCATTTAGGTTTTTTTTAACATTTAAGATATAAAGATTTCCTCAAAATGTAAGATGAATTTAAAATGTTGCACTATTTATTAGATAAATTTTATTCCTTACTTTCATTTTTTAAATATCCTTAAATATTATCGAAATATATATATATTCTCTTTTCGATTTATGTTTTTACCAACTCATTCCTTTCAAATTTTTATTTCTTCGCATCATTACTCTGAATTTTAACTCTTATGTCCAAATCTTAATACATTTTTCAATTTCTCTTCTTTAAAATTTGATATTTTTCTCGTTAAAACCGTAATTCAATCAAATTATAAAATATGTATGAGTATTTAAATTGCATGCAAATGAAATCAGTAAATCTCCTTTAAAACTTTACTTTTAAGATTTATTTTTAAAATTTGCAATATTTTATAAAAATGTGTGGGTATGTTGGTGGTTGGGTGGTCGTGTAGTTTATTTAGAATTTTCATTTAAAGAAATTTAAGTAAAAACTTTAGGATTTTGTTTGAGATAATTTGATAACTTATGGTAAAAAATTATCCACATATTGTTTTCCAGAATTTGGGTAACTTTTAAAATATTTTTATAGAATTTCGAACAATACTTTCATGTTGCTATGAAATTCAAACTGTTTCTACTGTTTTATTTAATATTAAATAACCGTTTCCTCAACTGCTGAAAACTAAAGATGAAAACCTCAACCCTTATCATTCCCCTTCTTATAAATGACTCACAAAGTTTTGTTTTTAATGGGATTATGAGAATATTATTAAATTAGAAAAATCATTTTCGAAGCAAACAAAACAGGTGTAAGGCTATTAAAACAATGTCACTTTATGTTTAACGTTTAAAAGTGCTTTTTCGAGGGAGAACAAATTATATATTTAAATTTTTGACAAAATTTGAAGATAGCTAATAATTACAACAGACCAGCTAGTCTCCAAAGGCGGCTAATAATGAAAAAAAGTAATTTGGAATAGGAAAGTGATTACAAAAACATTACATACACATATATTACATAGAAAATGCAACATACATAAACATTACCAGTTGCATGATACATAAACATTACCAGTTGCATGATACATAAACATTACATACAAAATACATCAAAAATAAACATTACATACAAA
>JAPMOQ010057505.1:92578-125292 GCA_026543055.1 Argiope trifasciata | reverse complement strand
ATTACATACAAAATACATCAAAAATAAACATTACATACAAAATACATGATAAATAGACATTACATACAAAATACATCATACATAAACATTACAACAAAACATTACATAATATACATTACACACAAAACCTTAAATAATACTCATTACAGACAAACCAATATATAATATACATTATTTTTAAAAAATTACATGATATACATTACATACAAAACATTACATAATATGCATTTTGTATGTTTTCAATACAAAACATTACATAGAAAACATACATATACATTACATACAAATACATTATATACATATACTTTACAAACAAAACATCTCATACAAAATCTTACATGCTTATTCATTACATACATAAAAGATACAAACATGCTTTCTATTAAAATACAACATCGGTAAAAATGCGATTATTAAATGTCAGAAATGATTAAAGATTCTAATTAAAGAAAACCACGAATAGAAGAACAGATTATTGGATTTGTTGGGTTATGAATATTTCCTATGTAACAGAAAAAGCTTACTTACATACATAAAGACTTAATATGCACAAAAGATTAGAAAGAGAATATTCA
Organism: Argiope trifasciata; assembly: GCA_026543055.1. Lineage (NCBI taxonomy): Eukaryota > Metazoa > Arthropoda > Arachnida > Araneae > Araneidae > Argiope > Argiope trifasciata. The sequence goes on along the minus strand of JAPMOQ010057505.1, from coordinate 124,717 downwards.
AAATTCCCATTAGTTAATAAACCACTATATTTCAAGAAACAGTAGAAAGTTAAAAGAAGTTTAATTGCACTTTAAGCCATTTGGGAGCTTGGCTTGGATAGTAAAAATAATCAACGTTGCAAAACGCTTAGTTTCGTTAAAGAAGATTTCAGAGCGTTTTCCATTAAGGAATGATATATTCTTACTGAATATTCTAATGGCGTTCTTTATTCATTCAAAGCGTATTACTGCACCATTAGAATGCATTTTTTCAATCAAAATAATTATTGAAAGGAAATAAAGGATTCATCGAAAAGATAAACTATGTTTCTTATTTTGATTTTTCAATAATTTTGATATCGACAAATATTATGAAAATATTTTATTACGAACTTTTTACTTTATTTCTATTTACATTTAAGCTTCACAACAGTAATGTAATATTTGGAGGTTAGAAAAAAAAGTACTTTTACTCAGTCATTGATATTAAGCAAAATATTTGAGTTTATAATGATATCTTATAATATCTCTCAAAAGATTTTATGCCTGTATTTTCTCTCATACATTATCCATGTTACTTTTATTTCAAAATATTATTTTATGTAAATTTAATATAAATAGTGATTCTATAACGTATAGTAAATTTAGATAGTTTTTTTAAGCAGAAATCGAATAAAAGTAGCAAATGATTCTTTAAAAAACTTTATTATATTTGTTGTGATACGATATAGTACGTGAAAGTTGATTGGCTTGACTTAATTATTATATTAATAATAGCTGCCTTCTTTGATCATCTTAAAGATAGTATAGGCCAAAAATTAATACAGTTCTTGGGGTCGATTCTGATAAAATACATCTTATCAAAATAAAAAAATTTGTTTTTAATATTATGATTGTATAATAATGATACCGCATACTGATTTGTTAATTACGCTTGAATAATAGAGTTAATTAGAGACGTAAATTAGTGAAATCTGTCCAGTTATTGAGCTTGGGGAATCTTTTTTTATCTTGCGAGATGGTTATGTGTAAAAATAATGTTTGTTTTGAGTTTTACGATCAGAATAAATACCGTTTGTTTTTGATCCTCGTACGTAGTATCATGAGATGTAGTTTTTGACATCCCATTTTGAAGCAACATAAGAAATTATGGGGATGGATTCATACTTTTATAATAACTTGGTCCTGACAGATCAAATGAAGGACTAGAATTTCAGACCATTCTTTATTTACAGCCATATATATACATAAGAATAATTTGTTCTGATCTAGGTTAAATATTTGTTATTTACACAACAGTCGAAGGTTGAAGATTTATAGTGAAAAGAGTTAATGAAAAGAGTTCTCCATCAATTTGGAGAAAAACACCACAAATCGCTAATAGTGTATTAGCCAGAACGCCTACTCCAGGGTGGAGGGTAAATAGTCCTGAAGTACAAAAAGTCTCTTATCTCTTTATCTCGGCCCAAACTCCATTTCATCAATTCCCATTCGTCCACATCAGCTCTCCTTTGGCCAATCATTCAACAAAAATTTCAATCGTTTGTGATGCTAGCCTGGTGGGAGACTTGTCATTAATGATGCGTCCTAGCAACTGACCGCACTGGAACACGTATCAGTGATATTCCTTCACAAAAAAAACCACCCGACATCCAGATGTTTGACACTCCTTTCCTTTGAAGATGTGATTGGCTCCTCCCAAACAATGAACCTCACGTGTGGTCTTTCAGCTGAAATGTTCAGAGACCACCACTCGGCGAAAAGAAGACCAACCATCGAACAATCTGGAGGTTTTTAACAATGGAGGCATTAACAGTAAACAGCTGTCTGTAACTGCCACTTATCGTGAATGGAACAAGGGAACGTTACACTTTTGAACCTTTGAATATAATAAAAACAATACCAAGGCGGCATCTTTACTTTATACTTCCACACCAAACCAGCAGGATAACAGTGAATATTTTTAAAAGTGATTAAATGCAAGCTGAGTTTTTAAATACAATAATCTTTGGTTTGAAAAGGTGACTGGAAAAAGATTTCGATTCTGCCTCTTTGAAAAAATGGCGAGAAATATTAGACAACGTAAAATTGTTTTTCTGAAACTAAACCTTCAAATTTTATATCGCATTTATTATGCAAAAAGTATACGAAAAGGCCGTGAGGAAAACAGGCCTGAATTTTAAAATTTAACACATTTTCAACATTTGTTTACTTTACCACAAGATCAATAATAGATTGAAAAAGAAATAAAATTCAGATTCAAGTGCATCTCAAGATGTGGTGCAGTCTGATCAAAGCAAGTGTCTTATTTTCTGTCCTGTTTATTTCATCTGCTTTTTCTCGTGATTATTTCAAGCATTCTTTCAATGGAGTTTGAAAATTTACTGGTACAATTTCGATGCCTGAACATTGCAATGATTCTGTAACGTTTTCACGAATAGAAATATAAGGCTTCTTTTTCTCATGTTTGTTTGCGTAGGCGATGTTACTGTTTGCTAAAATCTTAAACTTAAGAAGTATTCATAAGATTCTTTTTTAAATATTCACCCACGTTAATAAATATTGCAGAAGTACATTTATAAAATTTAGAAGCAGGAGCTGGTTGTTGAAAAGAAATAGAAAAATTTAAATATTAATAGACAGGACACCTACGGTTTCGGGTTTTAAGCAAACACCGAAAAAAAAAGAAATAGAATATAAGAGGAGTAATAAACCCAAGTTTAATGAAAGGAATCATGAAACCCATTTTCAAGACGGAAGAAAAAATTAACTATGTTCTAGAACTTCAATTCTTATTTGAACTTGAAATCTTAAACAGAATGTCGTCACATGCCCCTTTGACCATTTTAGTCACTGAATGCTTTGGTGGACATGTTACGGAATTAGTTTTAAATATTAAAATATTTACAGTAGAAAAATAAATGTTTAGAGAATTTACAAGCTTTTAGGAAATGATATTGAGATGAAACCATTTTACAAATATTTTCAACTTTGGAAAATTATTTGGAATAACAAGTTGCTAAAAGATAAAATATGTAAATATATACATTGAAGTGACAAAAGTCATGGGATGACTGTTAATATCTTGTCGGTCCTCCTTTTGCGTGGCGAAGTGCAACAACTCGACGTGTCATGGAGTCCACAAGTCGTTGGATGTCCTCTGCAGGAATATTAAGCCATGCTGTCTGTATAGACGTCCGTAATTGTAAAAGTGTGGATGGTGCAGGAGTTTGGGCACGAACAGACCTTTCGATGATGTCCCATAAATGCTATATGGGATTCATATCGGACGATCTAGGTGGCCAGATCATGCGCTGGAATTGTCCGGAATGTTCTTCAAACCAATCGCGAACAGTTCTGGCCCGGTGACATGGCGCATTGTCATCCATAAAAATCCCATCGTTGTGTGGGTACGTGAAGTCCATGAATGGCTGCAAGTGATCTGCAAGCAGCTGAACATAACCATTTCCAGTCAATGATCGGTTCAGTTGCACCAGAGGACCGAGTCCATGCCATGTAAAAACAGCCCACTCCATTATGCAGCCACCGCCAGCTTGAACAGTGCCTTGCTGACAGTTTGGGTCCATGGCATCGTGGGGTCTGCGCCACACTCGAACTCTACCATCAGCTCGTAACAACTGAAATCGTGACTCATCTGACCACGCCACGGTTTTCCACTGGTCTAGGGACCAGTCGATATGCTCACGAGCCCAGGAGAGTCGCTGCAGGCGATGTCGTGCTGTCAGTAAAGGCACTCGAGTCGGTCTTCTGCTGTCATAGCCCAAGGAAGACAAATTTCGCCGCACAGTCCTATCGGACACGTCCTTCGTACGTCCCACATTGATTCCTGCAATTATTTGACGAAGTGTTGCGTGTCTATTAACAATGACCATTCTACACAGACGTCGGCGGTCTCGGTCGTTAAGTGCAGGTGGTCGCCCACTGCGCTGTCCATGATGGGATGTGATGCCTGAAATTTCATACTCTCGGCACACTTTTGATACTGTGGATCTCGGAATGATGAATTCACTAATGATATCCGCAATGGAATGACCCATGCGTCTAGCTCCAACTAACATTCCACGTTCAAAGTCTGTTAATTCTCGTCGTGCCGCCATAAATCAAGAAAAACCTGTTCACATGAATAACTTGAACACAAATGAAAGCTCTGGAAAACGAACTGCGCATTTATACTTTTTCGCTGCGATACTACTACCATCTGTATATTTGCATATTGCTATCCCATGACTTTTGTCACTTCAGTGTATATATACTCTGTATTCACTTATTTTCATGACATTGTAGATGAGAATGCAGTTACATTAATTAGATGGAAAGTACTTCAATTAATGTGAATGAAGGAAAATTCTGTTTCATTGGAATGGTTGATAGGAGACAGCGGTACTTGTTTCTGAGAGCAAAGGTGGCAATAATGAATCGCTATTTTCACTTACAAATTTAATTATCCTCTAGATTTTTTACCTGTAAAGGAAGCCATTCTTGTTCATGGCTTGGTGAAAGTTTTTCAGAGCATCTGATATAATCGAATAATCCATATCAGAATGTAATTATTAATTATTTCACAAAAAAATATTTGGATCATCTAAACTCTTTAAATCATTGCTGAATCCCGATATACAAAACTCCTGACTTAGTTCCAGTAGGTATGATGAAATAAATTAACATTAAGAAAGATTTTCAAGTTATCAACATTTTTATGCAATTAGAAAATGGAGGAAATATAACACTATAACCTTTAGAAGTGTCAAGTGAAGATTTCGTTGTTAAAAGCAATTGATGTATAGATTTAGTCGTTTAATTATTTATCATGTGAGAACATAATATTGCTTTGGTTTGAGGTTTTTGAAACCACAAAATGCGTTGACGAAAATTGGCGATTTATCGCTTTTGAGGCATCCTCGACTTTTAGAGTTAAACGATGCTGAAGGTTGTTACAATTGGCGATTTATCAAGAACTTAAGTTACAACTAGATTTTCTGCTTATTCATTCTTTGAATTCTTAGTATTTGCCTTAATTAATTTAAGTCATTAACCAGTTTAAACCGGTTTGCGTGTATATATATATATATATATATATATACACAGAGGGAGAGGGGGAAGGATACAGAAATCTAGTAATTGTTTCTAACTGGTTTAAACTGATTAATGACTTAAATTAATAGGCAAGCAATAAATTAAAAAGTAATAATGTTCTCACATAATAACTTGAAATTCGCTATCGTAGATTTCATTTTAATATTTATATTATTTTTCATTTTATACTTTGTTTCACGATCATTGGCGAAGTTTTATTAGCTTATTCACTGAATGTTCAAAAATAGTTGGATACTTTTCACTAGATAAATTTTCTCGAATATTTTAAGAAGGGTTAATTCTCATTTTTCACTATACCGATACTAAAATTAAGTATAAAGTTCCAAATTTAACCAAAATTTTTCAAAATTTCTCTAGTTACATTAACGTCCCATTTTAAAGTAACACTAGAGCTAATTTGTGACAACATCTGGGCTGGCACCTCCTCTAAAAACTTCCACACAACACTATTGAAAGGATGTTTGACTCTGACAGATTTAAAGACGATTCTTCGGTGGAATCGGTCCCCGAAACTTCCCAATTACAAAGTCGAGACCTTACCACCAGGTCATCGTGACTTACTTCTTACCAAGAGACTTATTGTGAAGAGAAAAATATTACGAATTTCTAACAGTTAAAAGATTGTTTATTAAGGCTGAATTAAATATTTTGACTACTTGCGGAGAAATAAGAATTTTAAGCAAATTTTTTATTCCCTACAAAATGAATGAACATAAGAAACAGAGCAGCTATTGGAACATGAGAAAATTATTATCGCAATTCCATTAAGTCTTTCAGATGAGGGCAGACTATACTTTTCCAAGGGTCAGATTGCATCCGAGTTTTTGCTAAGTGCCTGAAAATAATCAGCTTTTGAAACTTGATAGATCCTCTCAGTCCAAGATTTTGAAGTTTGATTCAAGCAACAAAAAGAAAAGGGCAGTACGCAGGCACACATATTACTAGTTGAAATAGATATTTCTTACCCATTTTATGCCATTAAGGATAATTAAGAAAAAGAATGTAATGATGGCATTTCTGAGGTTTGGTTTCTCCTCAATTTCTTCTATGCCTTCTCAAATTACTGAAATCTTATATAATTCTAGAAGCAATGATAAGGATTGTATTCTGTTTCATATCATTTCATCATTTATAACTATAACAGATAAAGTAATTCTAATACAGATCAGTATAGAAATACAACACTGGATAGTAATACTAGTATACAGACAAATAAAGTACGAGTCATTCAAATATTAACTGGAAGAACTGTACAAACGAAAGTAAAAAATTTTCTTTCATCTCTAAGAAAAGACTGGATTTTTTCTGGTTTTCTTTAAAACTCGGATTCACCGAAATCATTTGAAATGTTGTGTATACTAAATTATTGATTAACTTTTTTTGTATAATAATATAAAGATGTATAGTAAGACATTATAGCATTTCATAAGGATTTCACTAAAAGGCATATTGCCGCACAAATCGCCGCAGAATGTTAACGCCATGACTCAGATGGCAGAGCATCTTATTACTGATTAGCTGGTTAATGGTTTGAATTCCAACTGCGACATTTTATTCAAAGACTGGAATTCTTTCTTTAAATTGCTATCGCTTGTTTATCTAAGATCCGGAAAGTGCTTGCTCTTTCTGAAATAATCAGATTGAATTGTTCTCCAATATTATATAGGTGTATAAAAGCTGAGCGACATCAGTGATAGGTAAGTTCTTAGTCACATGTGTTGCGAGTAGCCGTGTTCTAATAAATCTTTTTGTTTGTTTGTTTAAACTAACGGTGTAGTTGGTTACATCTTTGTGAGAAATTAAGTTTGATTGAAAATTGAAATGTAGTGTAATTCAAAATAATTGCCCTAAGCAGAAGTGATTTTAAATTCCTTTTAAATAGCAAAAGGAAGAAAGTAGTTGAACTGACTTTCACTCTACGTTTGGATTTGGATTTTCGGCGCAAGATCCTGGTACTGAATATATTGAGCCGAATTTAATTCTAGGTCACAACTATTTGAGCTTGTAAACGTTTTTGCACAATAACGGGTGAATTTTTAAATTTTTATCAGAAAGTATGGCCGTTTTAATGATATAAGGTAAGGCCTGTAATTGTAAGGCAAACATAACATCTCAAAAACGATTGAAAAGAAAAATCTTTTTACGATTGAGTTCTGGATGTGCTCCTAACTGACACAAAGAACTTCGAATAGACATTTGATTGAGATAAAAACTAGCTCTTTTACCATTAAAGGCAAAGTAAAAGCTTTATTTTTTTTTTACCTAAGAATGTTTGATTCTGAATGCAATGACTTTCACAAGCATTTTTTTTTTCTTTGACCTTGTGATGATTAACTTCGAATTGAAATTCAACAAAGGTGACCAGACGGAAACTGGTCGATTCCAGATTGTCACCGAAACGCTGCTTTAATTAACATTCGGGGATGTCACAAATGGCTTTTTGAAATTCACTGTAAGTAAAAGGTCGAATTGGAATAAATGAACCTTCAATAAAATAAGACGTTGCATTGCTATCCATTCCATCTACTTTCAAAACAGAATTGTTCTTTTCTTCGCATAAATTCTTATGATATTAAGATAAAAGAGAAACGAAATGAAAAGAATGTGTGACACGAGCTACTTCAAGAAATAGGATTTCGATTCACAGTGTAAATCTAAGCAGAATAAATGCCAACATTTGTTACGAATGATTTCTGGAAAGCTAAAAACCAATTGCATTTTTTGCAGATATTTCTGTATTATTTTTTTATCAATAAGCTCTTTCGTAAATTTTCTCACATCCAAAATTCCAGTAAAATAAAACTCGCCATTGCCTAAGTGGATGAGATTCGCCAAAAATTGATTGCTTTCTACATTCTTACTACATTTGGAGAAGAAAAAGGAAAGGAATGGTAAGCATGTATGACATAAAGCATTTCCAGAAAAAAGATTTTGGTTTACTGAATAAAGTTACACAGGATAAACGGGGATCTTTATTTCGAATGATTTCTGCAAAAAGTGAAAACTAATTCTTTTACATATATTTTTTATCTGTATATTTCTTACATCCAACCTGCCACCAACACTATCAAAAAATATTTTAGTATTTTATTGTTGGGTTATTAGAATTAAATATAAAATTTCTAATATATAATATATTAGAAAAAATTAATCAAAGAATTAATATCAAATATTCATTTTAAATATTATATATGAAATGTGTAATTACGGATCAGGAATAAAACGCCGATATTCTAGAAACATCTAGTTTTCTTATTCATAATATGAAATATAATAATTTTTTCATTGAAACAAGAAAAAGTATAATTTCAAATCATCTATAAGATCAATTAATTTTCCAATCTAATACACAATTTGCATTTGTTACTTTTACTTTAATTATATTACTATAATATTATACATATTATAGGATAGCGTGTATTTAGTTACTGACGAATATGTGTAGTAAAGTATGCCACAGTTGCATGAGAATCTCCATTATAGAACTTTTTTTCTATATATTCTACTAACTCCACCAAATATATTGTTACGAATGTTACGTATCTGTGATGCTGCTTCCCAGCATGATTGGTTCCTTCACTGGAAAGAATGATTTACAGTATTCTTTACTGGATGCTGTGTATGCTCTTAGAAATGATCCCAGAGCTTGGCGACAAACTTGGCGATCATTTGGCAACTTAGCGGCGACTTTGGCAACAAAATGGAGAGTACCCGAAACATCGAGAATTTTCCCGATTCCAGACGCGCCCTGATTGGTCGAGACATTTCTAGCCACGCCTCTTGGGACTATATAACGGTCATCGTTTCAAGCAGGCCTACTAATAGGCTGGAACTCTAGATTGCATAGGGACGTAAAAATGCTTATTTATAATGCCTATTTGCGTCCAGTAATCACCTACGCATGCCCTGTTTGGGGAGATGCTGCTAAGACAAATATCCTAATTTTGCAACAACCTCATAATCAGGTCATTAAATCAATCTGTAAAGTCAGGTGGTTCATGAGAACGATAGATATCTGCAATGCAATTAAGTATAAAACCTTCAAAGAAATCATAAAAGACATCTCCACTAATTTTTACAATAATATGGATAAAAATGATAATCTTGCAATAGCTAAGATCAATAAATACTCCCCCAATATTAAAATTAAAAGGCCCCGTAACGTGCTACTCATAGATTAATCCCTTCCATAGCCATATAGTTCTCATGAATCGCCACATCCACTAGCAATAGAAAAATTTCCTATTGGCTTGCTCTAAACAATAGACCGGGCACATAGCTCAACCTCACTGCACTCTCTCGGTTTTCTCACTTGACAAATGACGGACCACTCCTGACTCCCGAAAGGAAGCCACGCCATTGGCTGCTGATAACACCTCCTCTCCACTCACCCCTGCGACGATACCGATCGACTTGCTGTACCTGTTTCCAGACCACAACAGTCCAGGGCACTACCAAAGCCAGGTCACCATACCCAACCAAGATCTTGGAGATAGCCTATCTTATGCGGGTGCTCCTGTGGAATTCTCCATCTAGTGCAGGCCTACTAATATACAGTCATTGACGGAGATTTTGTCCCTCTTCGATGGGCTAGGCGTTCCGTAAACAATCATTACGCGCTGAGAGTAGTAGTAGTCGGAATCGACAGCAGATAGCGAGTCCTCCAGAGGAGAAAACAAGAAGCGGCGAAGCCAAGCAAGTGCTGAACTGAGCTGTGTGCCTTGTAGTCTATTGAGGAAGCAACGTCGAGTACTATAGCTAGTACTGCAGATATTGTTACTACTTGTGAGTTACTATTGTTATTGTGTGCTGCTGTGTGTTCGTCTCGTCTGTAAATAAACGCCTGTGTTGTGTCTTTTACTAAAGGACTGATCACTGTGTGTTCAACTCTTCTCACACTGTACATACCCACTATACAAGGTAAAAAAAAAATGAACCCGACGGATTAATATAGGAAATCCGCAACAATATTTTAATCCAAAAAAATAAACAAATAAATAAAACAATCAATCAAATGGGGGGGGGGAATTTCGTCAGGATCTGAAATATGCAATAATTACTTTGCGCTGAATATTTATTAAGAATAGTATAAAGAATGATTACGTAGAAAATAATTAAAGAGTATTTTTTAAAAAATAATTGTTTCATTATTCTATGAAAGCTATAAAAGAAAAGAGCTAATTAAGTTCAGACTAAATAATTAAAAAATAAAGGATTGCAGTTTCCAAAGAAATCTTAATTTTTAAGAAAGCGGCAGGCTAATTTGTCTTATTGTCGTATTAATTAGTAGGTGCGTGCTGTGGAGTAATGTTTACGCATTAAAATTGGTCCTTAAAATTTATACTTTAGCATTCTACAAGTATTTTTATTCAAAAGATTCAGCAAAATGTTTTGCTTTCATCATTTAAGGCAGAAGTTATTATAAATTTTAAAGAACACTTAATTAATTATCCGTGTTTACGTTTGAAAATTTATTTTCAGTTTTCTTTAGTTTATTCATTGCTTGATCTGATTTTAATTTGAAATAAAGGCTTACTTTGAAATTTTTAAATATGCCTATCATAGCAAATATATTATGGGGGAATGTACTATTTGCATCCGGTGCAAATTATTTTTTCCCTTCGTATTTTTCTGTAATAATTATGTTGATAAATAAAATTAAATAAATGAGATAATTAATTTTTGAGATATTCCGCTTATTATGAAATCAGCTGGTAATTCCTTTCTTAATTTAATGAAAGTAGAATACATAAAATTCATCAAAATATACAATTTTATTTTCTGGGGTTTGGTCTATAATAACTTGAATCCTTCTAAATATGCCTAAAAGGATTTCAGAGCTGTACCTGCATCTTTTATAAAGTTATTCAACAATTTTAATTGGCAGAAGAGTAAATCATGTTACAATTCTCATTTTTCACTCGCTCTGTTAGAAAACAGCTTTATAAATATTGAATTTTAAGACAAAATCATTGTTGAAATCTATTAAATTATTTATTTAAATAAATTTAAGAAAGGGATTTTTCAATTTCCTCTATATTTTAGCTATAAAATGTTCTTCTTTTTAAGACTAAACTTTTTTAATGAGAATTTTATTCGTGTTTTAATCCTGTTCAATCTAAAACTTTTAAAATAATAGGAATTAAAACGTAAATATTTTTATGTATGTTGTGAATTTATGGTAGTAGCTGAAAATTAAGCAAATATCTTACATCTTAAATTGGATCTTTTCGTTTTGTAAATTTATTATGAAATTTAAAGAAATTATATTCCAAATTGAAGTTATTATTTTATGGGAAGTAGGTTAAATAGCTTATTAACATTTTACAAAATGTATCGATTATTACTTGGATTTTATACAATGCTATGGAAATATGGAAACTTTAAACATATTTTTCCATGTTGTATCTTTTTTCATATACTTTTTTTTCAAACCCTAAATCTATTTTTAACAATTGAAATAGGGTCTTTTTAATAATATTTTGACATACATGTTTTCTAGATATGTCAGTAAATTATTAAAATCAAAACTAATAAATTATCATACATTTTTAAAGTCAAATTTTTTCAGTGTCTAACAATAAGAAAATGGTTAATAAATATCAGCAGTAGAAACAAGCTTATAACTAGTTTTATGAAGTCTAATACAAAGCTACGGCAAAAAAAAAATATTTGCAAAAATACATACTTAAAAAAATTAGGGATTTCAAGAATTAAAAAAAAAATAATTTCGGAAACATTTTATAATAAATTGGAGATTTTTTGTCAGCGATCATTCTACAATGTTAACTTATTTATTAAAAAACAAACAAATAATCTGATTCTAAATATCAAAAATAAAAAAAACTATATTTAAATGCTACTCTACCGCTATATAATATCACTTGATGATTCAGTTAAGGAAACTTGAATGCGGATTTTTTTTTAATTTCGACCTCCATATTTTTTCACATTTAGGAAAAACAGTTCAGTTTAATCTTTAAATAGTTGCAAATACTTTTAACCTTAAATGGCTACAATGTTCTTCATATAATCCTTTCTATGATACTTTTATTCGGTTTTAATTATTTTAACTTCATGACTAGTTAATTCTAATGAAAATGCAAGTTAAAATTTTGTAAAAAAATTCAACTAATAATGTTTTAAATATGGAATAAACTTGCAGGAAATATGCCAGCCTAGTTTAGCGAACCTACTTGCAGAGATGGAAAGGTAACGCATTCCATAGCAATACATTTAAACATAATAAGAATTACCCCTAAATTAACATCTCGCTCTAAGCAACATTTACTATGGTCGTTGTTAAATGATAAAATTAAGCAGCAAGTAGCATAATATCCAAAGAATTTTTTACCATAACAGTGAAATAAGAAGCACGCTGGTAAAAGATATAAAAATACAAGTAATAGCTTAAATTTTCTTACAACAATAAATTCTTACAAACCGTGCTTAAAATTAGTACTGAAAATTTAGTAAGGTGTATAAAAAAACGTTACATAGACATTATTAAAGGAAAACGATGAAAACAAGAAAATGTTAAAGTATCTAAATGCTAAATTTTATCCATTTATGTCCAACGATGCAAAAAAAAACAAATTCAAGTAAGGATTTTTATGGTCGTAAAGCAATATTTTTCAGTCTATCCCGAAATTTACAAAAAAAATATTGCACACCCAAAAAAGTTATAAAGTGAAAAAATAACAAATTTAAATACAAATATTTTGTGAACTATAGTTATAATAATATTTTAAATTTTTTATATCTGTAGAAGACAAAAATTCTTCTTTAAAATTAGTTCTCAAATTATTTTATCTTTGGTGAAAATAATATTGTGCTATATCAGTCATGCTTGTTTTGTGCCAATTTTTATCTTCAAATTTTTTACTAGACATTTAAGCCATTAGCCGCTGTCTGATGACTAGGATATAAATGTATGATAAACAGCTCATTAAAAGTGGAATGTTTAATCCTATTATCAATATAAATGAAAACCTTTTCAGGAATACATTATTTATGCCATTCTATTTTCAAAAATAAATTTATTTTTCAAATTCAAACAATTTATAAAAATATCTAAATTATATATTAAAAAATATATACATCTATATCTGTATCTTTTTATCAAAATATCTAAAAAGATTATTTTCACAATGTTTAAAGGCAAAGAAAGTTTGATTCATGTTTCAGCAAAATTATGCATAGGTTCCACAAAATGCATACTTTAACATTTCGTACTAAAATTTGACAAACTTTCAAATTTCCGTGCTATACTACTACTAATATATCTTTTAAAAAATAACATTCAGAAGGGTGTTAAACTTCATAAATTAATTTATTTATTGTGTTCCTGGTCCATTGATAATGAGTATTCTTTAATTCATTTATATTTGATAATATTTTTTGTAATTCTAAAATTTCTAGCAGAAAAAAAAAGAAAAAGTAAAAAGTAAATAGATTGGACAATGTATTGAAATATTAAAAAAATTAATACAAATTTAATTCAGAATATATTTTATGCATTTTATTTCAAAATAATTGGAAATACAGCAATTGTATCGTTTTAAAATCTCCATTTTTAGGATGGAGTGAATTATTTTAGTTGATAGTTGTATTTTAAAAACGACTATAACTGAATAATTCTTTAATATAATCATTTAACAAAATAATGCAGATTCATACTATTCAGCGAAGAAATTAAATTGCAACTGAAATCAAAATTAAATAATTCTTAATACAAAATGTAAATATAAAATTGCATTTTAACTTATTACTTAAATCGTTAATGACTTTCACCCCAAAGAATTGAAATTTGATTTTTGTTATCTTTTTTTATATGTATTAACCGAATAAATGAAATCAAACTTGTGTTTTCGATTTATTCAATTTCCTCAAGAAAAAAACAAACATGTTCCGTCAGATTCAAAACCGATGTTTTGTGGGCGTATTTTCCATCCTTCGAACAGTCCAATTTCTTTTCCCAAGATCGTCTGCAGCTTTATTTGTTGAGTTAAAAGAAACATCATCTTGCTTTGAAGTAACATCCCTTTCCGCCATGTCTGGTAGTCGAAAGAATATTTTTTCTTATAACATGCGGGTTGATCTGCTGACGGGAAAAATATGAAGTGTGGTGACACTTTTCTAACAATCTTTCCGGAATTATTGCTTGTAACTTTCTTTCTTTCGTCTTTCAAATGTTGTGAGAAATATAATATTTTATATCGATTTAGGTAAAAAGTATGTCTGGGTGTGATGCTTTATGCTCAGCATAGGGACGCGGTGGCTTGGCGGTAAGGCCACGGCTTCGCAGGGCTTCAGATTCGAGATCCGATTCCACTGTACAACCGTCGTTTAAACGGGCCCGGTGCCATTAAATCCGTAAGAACTGAACCTCCGCCATCTGGGATTGTGTGGAAGCTTGGGGAAAGGGTAGCTAGTTCAGAAGTTACGCTCTGAACCTTATGAACCTTCATCTTAGCGTTATGAGCCTCTCATAACGCTTCAGATGTTATGTCTGATTGCAGCTCAAAATTACGAAGTCCTTCCTAAAATAAAACTAACGTTGTTTTAACAACTGAACTAAAACAAAACATACTATTCTTAACGTAGTGGAATAAATAATGATTTTGACGATATAAAAAGAATCCTTAATGATAGTTAGATGAGAAATGGAAGTTTTTAAAGCATAATTTCACGTTAAGGATTCCTCGACAAAGTGATTTCACCCTTCCAATTTCGAAACCTTAGATTGGTTATAATCATTTTGCAAATGAACCTTGTAACGGTTATATAACTTTACTAACTTATATTTTGATACAACAGATGGTGTTGTCTTATTGACATCAAGATACATTACCCATGGTCTTCTTGGGAGATCATTATTAGATTGTTTCTTTATGTACATGCTTGTTTTGTCTTGTGAATTGTGGAACTTAGAAAATAATTAAATAACTCTTCCTGAAACTAGTCTATTATTTTCTTCTACATCATAATAAAGCTATAAGGAATCTCATCTTTCTACAACCTTATCTTGCACTTTCGATTGTGGAACTTTACACTGGCTATGAATACATGTAGGGTAAGATTTGAATGAATATAACTAGTGTTTGCGAATGGACCTTTTAGCGATTACATAACTATACAACTGAATCTTTTGATTTATTAGATAACGTTACCTTATCAACATCAATATATATTTCCTCTCATGCTTTTTCGGGGTCATTATTAGACTTAATTCTGAGTAAATATCTTGTTTTTCCGTAATTTTTTTTGTTTCGTGAATTGTGAATTTAGAAAATAATTAAATAATTATTTCTATTCTACTATTTCTATATATTCATAATTTTATTATAAGTTTCGCCCCTCTATAACCTTATTTCTCACACCAGACTGTGAAACCTTACACCGATTATATTCATTTTGCAAATGAACCTTGTAGTGGTTACATAAATCTGCTACCTTCTGTTTTGATACAACAGATGGCGCCACCTTATTAAAATCCCATGATCCTATATATATTTCCCATGATCCTTCTTAGGGGGTCATAATTAGATTGTATTCTAAGTGAGTGCTGTATTTTCCATGTTCTTGAGAAGTGAAAGTTTTATTTACATTGTTGCTATATATATTTAATATTGGATTTTTTTTTCCTTATATATTAAAAAAACATAAGAATTTTATTATTATTTTTTATTTTTTGAGTTAATTTTTAAGGCATCTTTTTAGAAAAAAAAAATTGTCTTCTTTTGAATTAATTTTGTGATAACCACAACTGAATTTAGAAATTGCTTTAGAAATAAGTAACGATATAGTTTTCTTAAACTATCCATCAAAATTAGAAATTTTAAAATATTTTTTAGAAAAATCGTTAAGAACATAAATTTTCCATTGCAATTTTTGCGAATAAGATAAGCAAACCAACCTATCGTAAAAGAAAATCGATGTTTAATTTATAAATAACAATTATAAATTAGATATAAAATATATTTAATTAATAAATTTAATATTTATTATAAACTTAAATATAAATCAAATATATAATATCAATAATAACAATATATATAATATTTATATTAATTTATAAACTTAATATATTAAATTAATCTATTTTAAAAAATAATTTTAAATATAATTATTTTTTACATAATTTATTAATAACATATGTATGCCTTAATTTATAAATAACAGTTCCATCGTATAAAACAAATCTGTGCTGCAAAGGTAAATATATAAAAGGGGAAACAATTATTTGCTTTTCATTTCCCTGATTCTGGGTGTCTTCTACCATTTATCCCAATATTTACTCACCTGTAAAATGGATCATCAATTATTTATCACCAGATAACTAATTAGAATAATATGCTAGTGTATGTTTATATATTATTAATTTTTTATCACATATTATTTACCTTACACAAATGATCATCAATTTTTTAATAAATCTAATGATGCGCTTTTCTAGTATTTATCTTAGAAATGTGTGATACATATTAATTATTTTTAAAAAAATCATTTTAATTCATTGCAGTTTCGTCATGAAAGTTTTATTTGCAGAGAATTTTGAGTTGTAGCATGTTAATTCATTAAAGCCTTATCCGCTCCAGATTATTCTTTTTTTACGGTTTCTTATTCTGTAGAAATCAAACTAACATATTAATTTCTAATCTGTATACCAAACTTTTATTTGTACAAAAGATAATTTCGCAATAAAGCTGTGTGCAAAAAAACTGTATTTGTCGTGTTTTAATTTTATATAATGGATTATTTGCATTCCATATCAGAGATTATATATTTTTAGAAAAAGTTACATCCTCGTCTCATTAAGGAATTTCGACGTTTAATTTTCCGTATTTTTGAAGAGTTTATTAATTTAAGAGTCTCTTTCGATGTTTAGCTGACAGCTTATAATCTTATTATCATTTATTATGTAATAGTAACCAGCTTTGAGGGAATCCGAAAAAATGAAAGTCAAATCTTAGGTTATAATTATATAAAATAATTATACAATAAAAATGAAAGATTCTGATTTGGTTGTTATGAACTTAAATTAGCTATTGGAAGTGGGAGATACTTAAACAAACTTTCTTTTGCCACGGCTCTCCAAAATAGAAAGTGGTGGTGATAAATAGTTATTCATTTATGTATCTTATTTGTATTATGTATCTTACTAAAATTTTATTTCACATTAAATCTCATAAAAATTTCAAA
This sequence comes from Argiope trifasciata, assembly GCA_026543055.1. Lineage (NCBI taxonomy): Eukaryota > Metazoa > Arthropoda > Arachnida > Araneae > Araneidae > Argiope > Argiope trifasciata. Next base: position 107,419 of record JAPMOQ010057505.1, on the reverse strand, counting down.
GAGGTAAAAAATTCCCTATAAATCAGTTCAGGATTAGATTTGGGGATTATATTTTCTTTTCTTTATGATACATTAAATGAAATAAAAATTGTCGATATCTTGATTTTAGAAGAGGCTAGGAAGTTTTATTTCTATTTTTATCCACACACCACTAAGACAAAATGAATTGATCTAAAAGCCATAAGCTTTCACATAAAATAAAAATTGGCGAAAATGGAGCAATAGTTGGGATTGGGGTATTAGTTCTTTCATTTTGCTTATTAATTTAATTATATAAACTACATTTCGAAGTAAATAGAGAAAAAGAATTTACATTTCAAATCACAAAATTGATTTCCATCTAATGAAACACTGATATTTTCAATCTCCCTTCCAAGTTATATATGGGGAGTTCCTTCTCATTCAGTGTGCCTTATTGAATCTTGGTTTTCCTATATACTAATATTTTATCTTGGAATCCCATTCATATTAAATGCACGTCTTATTTTTAGAAATTTTTTAATATTAGAACTATTTCTTTGAATTCTGCTCAAAAGTCTATTTCCTTTTAATTCATTCATGGATAGTGTGATAATTTGAGTATATGTGATTTAACACCTAAATTTTAAACATTACAAAAAATGTGTTATTTTTACTTGTTATACCCATTGCGATATTGCCCTATAAATGGGTGGTCATATTAACCCAGAATATAAAAATGTGACATTGCTAGTCCTCTCCACATTTTAAAGCTGTCAGCCAATATGTTTGATTACTATTTTATTAAATGTAATTACCATTATTAATGCATTGCCGAATGTGTTAAATTATCTTTTTATAAATTGTAATTACCGTTATTTATATGTAATCGAATGTATTAAATTACCATTCAGTGAAATGTAGTACAGCAGCGACGAAGTCTTGGTTTTGGATTCTAGAAATTTCAGATTCCAAAACCATTTTTATAAAAATATTCGCCCTGTATACGAGGCTTGTGCAAGTGCAGCGAATCGTTAAAATCAAATATCAATCCTGTAATGCGTAGAAGCTTTCAGAAAAAGGACTAGCTCATATGCTGTCCTAATTATCTGAAAGAGTAAAAATTAGATATCAGACCTAAAATAACTCTCATGTAAGTTCAAGAAATGTTAATAACTTAATATAAATTATTAAAATACATCTTTTTATTTCATTTGATTTGATCTTTGATCTCGTATATGCACTAAAGGAAGTTTGTACTGAAAAGAAACGTTAAAAAGAATAGTGAAAACAGAATTGAATTACGTTTGATGAATAAAATTTGGTAGCTTCAAAGTTTTTGGATTTCGAAATTTATCAATGAAAAGATATTTTTGAAAGATTAACTCATGTTTATTCATAATACTTATTAGTTTGCCATTAGTTTTCATCTAACAATGATTAATTAATTAGTTTTTCACATTTGTTGACCTGTTTTATGGAAGTATTTTTCTTTATTTTATTATTTTGAATTCTTCTTATGAATAAAAAAAATTCTTAATAGAATAGCTTTTTTAAAAAATTATGCAGGCCAAGAAAACGCAGTAATTAATATTAACTTATTATTTGAAATATAATTTTCTATTCTATTCAAAAAGTTGTATAATAAATTTCTGCTATCACCAGTTACTTCACATTAATAAAAATTTATTGGAAAAATGACACAAAATTTACTACGTCAGAGTCATGCCCAGACTAAATATTATTCAAAATATTACAATTATTTCAACAAAGAAAATCGATAAATACAATGTATAATTAATATTAAAAAAATATCAAACATCACAATTATCTTGTCATTCAAAATTTTGCTGAAGCCTGTCTTTGAAAATTCTCCACAGTCTTCATCAATTTTTCTTATTATATAACAGCTACAAAAGAATGGAGACTATGTGTCTGGCTTTTACAAAAGGATAAGATATTTCCTGCCTTATAAGATATTTCCCGTTACAGAATAGTTTGTTACAGCATAAAGAAATTAGTCTAATGGGCCATCGTTGCCGAAATGAATTCTTAGTGTCAAGCAATTTTTATTTTTTGGCTACGCAATTTTCTATACAAAGAATAATTTTATATATTACCTATCGTTTAAGTCTTATCCCAGGATGTAAGAAACAAATAATGTCATCACTTTCTGAAAATTAATTTAAAATTTAAAATCTTTACTGGAAACAGTTTTTTGTTTCGAAAATATCTTTCTTTAAGAAATGCTATTATGTTCCAATAATTTCCCTCATATTCTTAAATTACAAAAAAAAAAAAAAAAAAAAAAAAAAAAAAAAAAAAAAAATGAATAGCCGCAAAACCTCTACAGCCACCTTAGCATAACGCTCAAAGTAAGGCGAATGTTGAACTTCACTCTCATGAGCACCACGATTGGATCCTTATAATCATTACCTGTCACGATAATGAAGGTAACTCGACCCCTCTTCATTAGCCACTAGTGAAGCAAGAATCAACTTCCACACAGGAAGCTTTTCACTTCCCTTTTTGAAGTTCTCCCGGAGAGATAACGGGAGAAGATTGTGGAAAAACAAATCGATGAGATAGCATATTTTGGAAGTCACTGCCATATGCATCTCATTCAATATAGTGAATGCGGATTATAATCTTCCTGTAATTACATTTTCTAGTGTTTTATTTGTTGCACTTTTTCGCAACTTGAAAATCCTTACCACTTAAGCACATCATTATCAGAAAAAACTCAAGTGGAGCTAAACCAGGTAGATAAAAGTTTTATTTTAATTCTATAATGTGATATTTTGACTTTCATGTGTTGCGTATGTAACTTGGCCTAACTTATTCATGCTCTCACAGAATCATGTGAACGTAAAATACTTTTTAACATATTTGTTTTAGTGACTGAAAGACTATAGAGATTTTAGAAAAAATCGGTACAATTTTCCAGCAGTTAGAAAATGTAAACATAAACTATGTGCATATGCTTTACGTATTTAAATTGAATAAAGAAGGCGTTGAATATAATATAAATTCATTTACTGTTCGATCTATCACTGTTTTTTAAAAAATTCTTTAACTTTTTTTCTTACACTATTTTAGCATCTTTTTTAATTTCCACTTTTCCACTTTTCTTACGTGGTTATATCATTTTTAAAGTATCAAACAATTTTTTGTGTTAAATTATTTTAACGCCCTTTAGCATTTCCAATCATTTTTTATGTGAGTTTACTTTTTTGTACTTCATAATCCATTTTTATTTACAAGATTTTAGATACTTATTTAAATTTCCAATATTTTTTGATAATTTATGTAAGGAAATATTATACCAGTTATTTATAATACAGTAATATTCAGCAGTACAGCAATACATTAAAAGTTTTTGTAATAACATTTAATCAAAGCACTTAAAGTATATTTTTGGGCAGATTTACGATTATTTTGTCACTGTATGCAGGTGTCGCTGCGAAGAATGCAAATGATATTCCGTGAATATTAAATTTTAGATTCTCTGCCTTTCGTCTCAGGAATGCTGACAGAATAAGACAGAATTTGAAGGAATCGTCGTTTCGTATGCGTTTCAATTTTTAGAATGGATAAAAAAAATTGTTTTGCTGAACTTCTAGCTGAGGTGTTTACAGGACGGATTCTGATCCTTTTGAAACGTCCAATTTCTTTCCGAAGGAAGGCTGGAATTTTATTTGCAGAGTGTGAAGAAACAGCTTTTTACATCAGAGCAGCTTTTCTGTGCGAAGAAATTGAAAAAAAGCAGTTGTTCTATTGGTATGTGCCGAAATAATAATGTTTTTGTTTTATAAATTTCAGAGTGAACTGTAATAATGAATGTAAAATTTCTAGATGTCTGTATAAAAAAAAATCCAAAAAACGTGCAGTGCTTGTAATTTCTAGACGTCTGTATAAAAATATCAAAAAAACATACAGTTCCTGTTATATATATATATTTTATTCTTTGTCAAATTTTGTCAAGAAATACTAGATTGTATTGATCCAAGTGTAGTTCAAGTAAGAAGAGCAAATTTTTTTTATACTTGATATTATATGTCTTTTGATTTAGTTCATTAGAATATGCTTACGTTAATCGTTGTCAAATAATTTCCATATTTGGAGTTGTAAAATTAGTACTTCTAGTACTTCAAAATCAATCACGGAGGACCTTTTAAAAACATAATTAAGATTTAAAGCTGATAATGTTATCTAATTTTTTAAATTCATTTTTGTTACCAAGGAAAGTGGAATTTTTCAGTTATAATATCTCTTCTAATATTTCAAAATCAGTCATTGAGGAACTGATGATAAAAATAAGATCATTTCATTTCTAACGCTAAAATTGCTAGTGATGTTATCTAAATTGTTAAATTAACCAATGTTACCGAGAAAAATGACATTTTACAGATAATACAGCTAAAAAATTGAAATCAAATTTAGAAAAAGTTCTGATAGTGTAAGATCTAGATCATTTCAATTATTAGATAGATTAAATTTCAAACCTTTACAAAATAAACTCAAATTTTTAAAGGACCTTATCTTAATTGTCATATTTTGGTAGTTTTCGAATGTATTAATAATATGAACCTCGATAAGGATATTACTGTAGAAAATAGGCATATTTTTCTCTTTACTACATTAAAAGTTAAACTACATCAAAAAGCATGTCTCATGATGACATTTGAAGGACTGGCTTACATTGCATGATACTCAATACACTGGCTCAATAAGTATCCTTCAGTAAAAGCCTTCTCATTTAAGGAGCCCGATCGTCGCTGCGTAACAATTGAGAATGGACCTTATATTGTTCAGTTATTAATACCTCGGCTTTTAATCTTCGCACTAGAATAGGTTTCGTTAAACTTTATTACAAGGGTAATGCTTCAGGAAGAATGAATGGCATGAAGGTATTCCCTTCTAAGGTTTTGTCAACCGATTTGGTAAAAGAACTAATAATTGTCTCGAGTCAACTACATCAGTAAATTCCACGACGAACGGCATACTACATTCCAGCCTCTATCCCACTCCACTAATTCCAAATTTCTCAGCCAATATTTGCATTTACTACCTTTGGGTGAAGTACATTGTAAATACTTGAATTTTCATCGTTTTGTTCCACTTCAATTAAGATATGATCAGTTTCCATAAAAAATATGGATTCTGGCATGGAGTAATCGGATTTCCAAGGCGTACAGTTCATGTGGATGAACAGATTTAAGAATACCACAATATAAACATTTTATTTTTCTTCTTGGAATCTGCTGCATAATATATATTTAAAATATTGATGCATTTATTTGGAAATGAAAGTGGGTTGTTAACTTTCCCTAGGTTTTATTTTCTCTGATGAAAGTTTTAGTTTGTTGAAAAAAGTTGAGTTTTATTTTCACTTTAGGAAAAGTTTAAAATCTTGCTTTTCATTATTATAAATAGACATTTGAATAAATATTAATATGGAAAATACTAATTTTAGGGCATTTTGAATCATGTGTATCTATTTAAGTGCCAAAATTTGCCTGATTTACTCCCTTTTTTCATGGTTTCAGTTTTTCACAACAATAGTTTTTTTATATATTTTTATTCACTCACTTAGGTGAATAATATCCAAATGCAGTGGAAAATTTTATATAGGATGTCACACTTTCCATATTAGAGGTGCTACTAATTTTTCTTTACAAGTAGGTAGGTGGTAAGCATGTCAACAAGCCCCCAGTTTTTATTCCGAATAAGTACCGTTAACTCATTTTTATATGCTCTATATTACGTGCCTTTTGGACTCAAGTGTTATTTCGTTTATAAATTTTCACAAATATTTATGAAAACTCATAAACGCGGAACTTAACGACGCATTTCAACGATGAGTAGAACAATCCTAAGTATGCATTCTAAGTAATTAAATATGATTTTAAAAAGTTTTGACACATTTTTATTATATGACAAAGAGAAGAAATTAATCAATTTCTAATTCTTAGTCAGGAAATATTATGTTTCAGAAATTCACTACTAGATATCAACGCCAGTATGAATAAAAAATTTCATTTCTTTAATAGTTAATTGATAATTATGCTCTGAAAGTAATAAAACTCTATATTAATAACAAAATTCGTAACTGTTCAAATTTCAATGTTCTAGCAAATAAGGAAGTAAGTTCAAATTCATCACAAAATTATGCTTTTCCAAATGTGAAGCTAATTAAGATAAGAAAAAATATTTAAAAATATATGTGATATTAGTAAACGAAGAAAAACTAAATTTAGACACAAATCATCTATCATATTTGTTTGGAATTTCAATGGCTAAAAACAAAACTTCTGTAATTTGGGTCTTTTTGATTCTTTGTAGCTATATTACTCATAAAAAATCTTGAAAGATAATTTTTTATGAATATCAACAAAGTGTAACAAATTTAGATTCAAATTCTCATCTGTAGTTTTAATCTGCAATTACCTCGAACGAGGATTGTTAAAAATAATTTGTTCTTCTTACATACATAATCACTATCGTTTAAAAAACTTTTTGAAAATCGAATGATAATTTGTCTAGCTCATTAAAATTTTTCCAAAACTGTTTAAAATATTTCCATCTGAAAATATGTTTAAAAACATTCGCTTTCATTTCTGATTGCTATTTTATAGTTAAAATATGCTGAGAGATTTTCTTTTTAAATCTGATTTTAATCATCTGAAAGTCACAGCTACAAAGGAGCAAAATTATACGATAACAAATGTTTTCTGAAAAAAAAATATTTCATTTTTCTTTAACTGTTTCTTTTCATAAAAATGTCGTCGCTTCTCTTTGTTCGACTTCTTTATGAGAAAAGGGAATATTTCTTTTAATATCTTTCTTTTCTTTCCTTGTAGAAAAACGAGGCCATTTACTATTTTCTTTTTCTTTCTTTATTATTGAATAGCTGCCTTACTTCTTACATATAAAGCATCTTTGATTTTTTTTTTTTTTTTGCTTCAGAGGAATGGCGGAAGATTCTGATGTTGTTTGTTTCTAAAAATAAGAATATAAAAACCCATTAGTCTAACATTTAGCTGCATATAAGAGAATGGAAACACTGAAAGCATCCATACATTATTTAACATGATTGCTAACCGGAGATGACTCCAAAAACTAAATTTCAATTTCCTATTGAAATCATCGCTGTATTTTAGAAGAAGGTCAGTGAGAATTTCTAAATTTTAAAAAAATACTTTATCAGCAACTTTTTTAATTTTTTATACACCAGCTTTTATTGGTACAGTAAAAGCTCCTTATTCGCGCTTCCTTCATCCGCGTTTTCACTATTCGCAGATTTAAAAAATGCGACCCAATTCCTATATTCGTGGCTAAAAATTTCTTTATTCGCGGATCTAATAAGTACTACATACATAATAATAAAAGGATTAAAACCCAATATCTTTTGCAAATGCCGTCAAATGGACTGATAAAAAAGTAAAATAGATCTTATTACAACTTTGTCTAAAGTATGTTGTTAAATGCAAATTGCAAATATAGCCGAAATCGCAAATGGAATAGGACGAGATGGGTTCGAACAGATAGAATCAAATGACATTCAGGAATTGCTTGAATCGCAAGATGAAGATTTGACTGAAACCAACTTTGAGGAAATGTTAAATTCACAGCCCATTGAAGAAGAGGCTTCAAAAAGCACTATCAATGGTTTGAAGTTTGGAAACGTGACATTTAATTTGAAAAATTTTAGTGAAGGTTTAAGAATTACAAATGAATTTTGCAATTTCTTTATGAACATTGATTCGTCTATGGAATGAAGTCTTATTTTTAAGAGACTAATTGCTAATGCGACTGCTGCGTATCAGTCTGAATTGAAAGAGCTTTTAAAAACTGCCAAGCAAGAGAAAATTACGAAATTCTTCAAACCATTGCCTAAGCTTTAAGATAATCAAAAACTTCAATTAAATTGATTTTATTATATATTGGTTTATTTTAATTTTATCACCTAGGAACGTATCCCCTATAATCCCATATAAATTACCATTCCGTATTCACGGTTTCTGTATTCGCGGCATATTTATGGGACATATACCCCGCGAATAAAGCGCTTTTACTGTAGTCAGAAGGTTTACTCCAACTATTATCTGTGTTGAAGGTGTATTAAATCTCTTATGTAAAACTTTGTATTGAAAATTACTCCAACAAAATCAATCATGAATTAAAAAAGTTAAATTTTAATGACCATACACTTGTTTTTTTATGATGTTCAGGAATAATAAGCTATTACCAAATTAAGGATAGTAAAGAAATCTGTAAGACGTATTCTTGAAACCACACGTTTTTGGGCAAACTTGTACATGTATTTTTACATGCACGCGCAACACGAGAAAACTCGTGAGCGGTCCTTAAGAATCTGTATATTATATTTTAAACTTTATTTAGTCTTATACGATTATGTATTACCTATTTCTTAATTATTGTATAAAACTTTAACTTAAACCAGCTGGAGTGGCTGGCCAAATTCTTTTAATAAAGTAGTCGTATCAGAAAACGCTTTAAATGAGTTTGGTGTATAATATAACTTTATATCTAAGAACAATTAACTTTTGCATAAAATTAGCATTTTTATTGGATTTATCATGTTATCCCTGGAGATTTATTTGATGATTAAATCATGGAAAATGGTTAATAATATCCGAAACTCGAATTTCAGTTTTAAACACGTTTTTCTCAACCGACTGAAACAAATATTTGTCACAAAATTGCACTTGTAGTCACCAAATATCAAGCAAATTTTCATACATTTATGTTATTGCTTTTTTGAATTAACGTGTTTATGTCTTTTTGAAAGCCAAAGTCGACAGACGGACAACATTCCGTTAGTTTTGGTTTAAAATTTGACATCATACATAATATAGATGTTAATTTTGTCCGTTGAATTTTATTTACCTAACTTTCTTCGTTTTGCAATTATTGTGTAATCTTATATTCGAACAGCCGGACAGACAAGCTTTCTTTCAATAGAATTTCTCAAAATTTAATAGAAATCTATAACTTTGGTCTAAAGACTGAATACCAAATTTCAACTGTCTAATACTAAGTGGTTTTTTAGTTATTATTGTCACAGACAGGCAGATGAACACTTTCCAAAACTGCCTTTTCGAACTCAAGAAGGTCTGAAACGTAGAGATTAGACAAAATCTTGAGTTTACTGTGCTTTATTTATATTATTTATACGAGAGAGTAAAAACAATAAGCAAAACCATCATTCCTAAGCTTTCCACAATTTGAAAATAAAATATAGTATAAAACATTTGATGGAACAAATAATATCCATTGTTGAAAATTAAGCTTAAATATTTTTTAAGGTTGCAAAAACTCAAGTAGTAATTGCAATTTGAAACATGTATTATTAAATAGAAGATTTAAACATTTCAGAATAGTGTTAATATCAATTTTATAGTACTGTCTTATGGGAATTGTCTCTTGCTTAACTTTCATTTGAAATTTCAAAAACAAATCGTCTCTGGTTTTGCATCCTGACTCACCAGAATGTATCTGTGTCAAATTTAATGGAATCAAGCTGAACACTTCACGATGTATAAACGTTTTCTTCTATCGTTAACATATGTTACGGTAATTATTTTCAAACTCAAATGGCTCCCTTTGTCAAACATTATTTCCAAAACTTTCAATAACAGTAATAATTTACCTTCATTTATTAATTACAAAAGAATTTGAAAAGCGTTTAATTGATGAATTATATTAAAGCTCCTATATCATATTTTATATCGAATTAGAATGCTATTGAATTAATGCATAGCATTAAAAAAATTCTGTTTCATAAAATTCTCAGATTACTAAATTCCAAATATTTTCTTCTAAATTCAAAAGAGATTAAATTCTCAGATATTCTTTAAAATTTAATCGAATTTCTATAGCTATAAATTTTTGACGATAGCAGTAATTTTTTGTCCTACACAAAAGGATTTTAAAAATGTTCCATTTATTATTTTAATAAAGCTCTTATCTGTTTGTTTTTTGTAGAATTTGAATTTTATTCAATTAGTATTGAACGAGAAAAAAAATTATTTCAAATAACTAAATTTCAAAGATATTTTTATCTTTTTTAATCAAATATTCGGATATTCATTGAAATATATTAATCTATTTAATATATTTTGTGTAAGAATTTTTTTTAATTAATTGGAAATAAAGCTGCAAAATTATATTTTAAATGATGAAATGTGAAAAAATTATTTGATAAAAAAAACTAATAATTCTCGATATTTTTGAAAAAGTTAAATGAAATGATGAAATTGAAAATTATAGATTACTATTGACTATTATGCGAAATAGAGTCAATTTTTAACTCATTATAAATGTATGTGTCAACTTCAATATTCAAACATGAAAAAATACAAATTCTTAATTTTTTACGTAAATTATTACAAAAATAACTATAATTTAACATTTATAATTTTAAATTGATTATTTAATGTAAAACTCTGATGAATACAAGTTGAAATAAAAAAAAATTAAAGTAAAAATGAAATCTACTGTCTCAAATTTCAAATTATCATGTGAGCACATTATTATTTTTTAATCATTATTTATTTTAATTAATTTAAGTCATTAACCAGTTTACGCCGATTTGAAATAATCACGAGGCTTCTCTATCGGTCTCTATATACATATTCTTCTATCGAATATATACAGAGAATAATTTGAAAGCAACTGAATTGTTTGAAAAAAATACCTCTTCATAGTACTAACTAGCTTTTTTTTTCACATTCGAAATACAAAGTGTGATTTGTGAAATAAAAAAGAAAAATATTACCGGTAAAACCCGAAATAAAAAATTCTATCAAATGTCAAATATATGAGTCCAAGATAAATGAATTGTTACTGTTTCTTAATTAATACAAATAAAAAAATTTATTGGGAAAATTTTCAAAAACTCAGTGGGGCAGATATGATCAATCTATAAAGCTTCAATTACTATCAATACGCTTATTCACACCAATTTAATTTTATTGCCTTATAGCTGAGTTTAATTTAAAAGACGTAACAACAATGTAAATCAAGAGAGAGAAATTATAAGAATTGATATCTATTCAAATGAAATCGTGTGGAAAACTAAATTTTCTGATAGAAGAAAAGATTATTACTCCTTATTTTCTTAAACAAATATAAAATTCTGAAAGGAATCAAATATTTGATGCTGCAAAACAATGGATGGCTTGAAAACAAATTACTTTTACCTAACAAATTTTAAAGTATGAAGTTAATGAAACAAATAAACTAAATCAAGGAAAAACACAAATAACTTCTATAATTTTTCATTCCAAAAGAAATTCATATTATTTTTTACGCAAATTGCTTCTGAAGAAAACTATTTGTTTTAAATTGAATAGAATAGAATATTTAATCGCATAAGGATGGAAAATAAATACATCTGAAATAAAACAACGCTTAACAAATAAAACAAACAATAGAATTAAATTTTTAAACATTCTTCAAACATAGCAATGCTTAAATCTTAATAAACAATCTATGCTCGGTATTTTGCACATTTCTGTCAAATTTTCAGTAAAGTATTTTTCTATTAATCATACGGAATCATGGCTTTTTTTTCTATAATTCGAAAAATGCTGCAATAATTAAAAAATGTAAATTCATGTGCAGTAAAATTCCAAATCTCATGATGAGTTATTAATGATTGTTTCGTATCCGAAAGAAACTTTCTACATGACTGTCATGGACCATTTTCTAGAAACTAATTTTTAAATTATTTTTTAAAGAAAAACAGTTTTAAAATGCCCACAGTCAAAAACGAAAGAAAAGCGTAATCTAATTTAATTGTGATGGAAAAATGCAAAGAAAAAAGAAATAAACTTCAGAATGTAATACTTAATGTTTCTTATACTTAATGTTTCTATAAAAAATGGCTGAAGCTACAATAAAAAAAATCGAATGATTTCAAAGTTCTTCTGAAATACATGATCTATTTTTAATTAACTTGTAAGCAATCAACGGCCGAAATATTTTGAATTAATTAATTGTAGTATATTTCTATTACTTTTATATTTTTTAATTGTTCCTTGAAAATCCTGATGCATCTTGCATCAAGTTAATACTTTTAAACTAAGATAAATATCGTAATTCTAGGTAAATCCTTTTAAACCTCTATAAAATCCTGATAAAAATGATTGTTTATTCGTTTGTAAACAGTTATTTCTTTAAATTAAAAATCATTTTTAAAGGAATTCCCTGAAAATTTCTCTCATTTTCAGTTCGTTGAAATAATGTTTTATTTCCAAAAATCAGTATCATTATCCCAATCTAAAACTATTGAACTAATCTAATTTGTTAAAGTATGTTTATTTTAAGAAAATAGATTTAATTTAATACAATAGATATGAAATGAAATTAATAATATTATTTTTGTCTGAGATAAATATTTTTAGCCCTTGATAAATGATTTCAAAATTTTATAATATAAGATTTATTGACTGGAATTTTTAGTACTTCTTTGACTTCAATAAACATCTATTTCCCTGCCATCTGAGTTTGTGTTCTTGCCTTTGTGCACAGATTTTTATCACCTGATTTATAAAGCCTTTTTCGACGATCCACTGACAAGTTGAAATTTTGTAGAAGATATGGTTTTAATGTACAAAACACATCAATACAAGTATATACTTGGTTAAGATTTTTAAAAACAATCACTTTCTATTCAGTTAAGATAAATGTTTTTAAAATGTTGAAGGGTAGTTCTTCAGTTGATGGAATCATTGTATCTATCCTGCCAGTCCTTAATCATTATTTAATTGCTAAGGGAGCCATATTAAAATTTGGCTTTCGTAATTGTTGCATTTTTACATCGGTTGGTTGAAATAATATGAATTCTAATTATTTACATTGTTGAAAGCCTTTTTTTTCATAAAAAGCTATGCTTTTGTCTAGACATTTTAGAAATTATTGAACTTTAATTCACGTAATGGGCTCTTGTAATTCTTATTTAATGTAAATAACCAATGCATTACTTTTAAAAAAAGATATCTTTCGTAGAACTCTTTGATTCTGATTAAAGCTGTATGTCACTTCTCCAACTTAGTATTATGAGCGAGAACCAAAAATATAATTACTGCTCGCCGCTTTAAGGCATTCCTACAAAAGTATTCGAAATAAAATAACCATATGTCTCTTTAAAAACCCATCCGTGTCAGTTAGAGTCTTTCCAAACAGAACTGCCATCTATTCATGCATGACATTTTCCACTGGAGTCATTAATTTTCAAAACAACTAGCATCATGTCTTGTAGGAAATTAATCACTATTTCTAAGATACTGAAACGTTGCTCACCCTCTGGAAATGATTAGATGAATTATCTTTTAAGAAAATTATTCTTTGGATCTCGCAAAAATGTATAATTAAAGTATAAAATCATCCGATATATTTAGTCATTTGTACAGTCTCAAAATATCCAAAGAATGTTTAAAGCTACGCACGGTACATTTCCGAAATATGCTGAGTACATTGCTTTAATCCATAGTAGGATTATTTCTATCTGAATCAAAAATTAATATCTTTGTTCTCTGTTCTGATTTTCGAAGTTACGCATTAAAATGTGAATGTGTTGATATTTATGTCCTTTTCAAAATGACTGATAATAATTCTTTAAGAAATATTTTATTGTGTGTGAAATACAATTGTATTTTTCTTTAAGTATGGGGCTATTCAATAAGGGTGCCCCAATAAGGGTTTCTTTCTAGAACGACACTTCAGAAGAACTCTTGTTCATTTCAAGAACAATCAAATCTCGCCAGAAAAGTTCAGCAATGCCTTCCATATTCTGAATCAATGATGCATATCATTCTGATTATTCAGTGGACAAGGTTGCTGTCAGTAAAAAGATATTTTAAATATAAAGTAATAAATATAAAACTACTAGATATATATTGATTTGTTGAAAATAAATTATCACTGGAACAGCGGGAAATATTTTTGTACATTGGCGATCAACAAATAACAAAGAAAAGTTTGGACTGCTTTAGATAATGTCGCCCAAATCATGAATAAAATAGAAGATTCCATGACAGATGATAACTGATAAAAATCTATTTGTATAATTATTGCTATCATCCTGGAAAATAATTTAAGGTAAATTTCATAAAATCGTTCTCTTTAATTAAATTATATAAAAAATATCTACTGAAATTGTATTTTTATATTGGTACATTCAGCATAAGAAGGCGATAGTTTATTCAATTAAAACATTTTAGATAAACATAGAGTTTGTGCTATGTTAAATGATGTTTTCTTGCGATGCCTGTCTAGCCCTTCTTTTGATTTCATCTTTTTTTGATTTACACAATTAGTTTCATTTTGGACTCAATTAAAGTTTTCAGATCTAATATATAACATATTTAAAGAATCAGTTACTTTCTGATTAAAATAAATAATAAAAGGAATAAAATCTTAGAATCGGTAAGTAGAATGTTAGAATCGGCTTTAAAATATTCAAGACAATGGAATATGAAATTTCCAAATTTTTAAGAAAGATAAGAAGCAAAAAGCAAATCAAACTTTCATAGGAAAGGATGGTCAGATGAATGGCCAAATAGTTGAGCTAGAGTATCTGTTCTTCATATCTGTCTGCAATTCAGTCTTATAATTAGACAATTAAAATTACTTTATCATATAAAGAACATGAAATAGTTCAGATGTACTCAGATATCAGTATCTTTACATATATTCACGATCCATCAGAAGGAATCTTTACATATATCAACATTACATCAGTTTTAGTCTTTACATATATTCACTATCCATCAGGAGGAATCTTTACATGTATCCACATTCCATTAGTAGGAATCTTTACATATATGTACATTAATTCAGTAGGAATCTTTA
>JAPMOQ010057505.1:43364-92568 GCA_026543055.1 Argiope trifasciata | reverse complement strand
ATCTTTACATATATGTACATTAATTCAGTAGGAATCTTTACATATATCAATATTCCATCAGTGGTAGTCTTTATATATATCCACTATCCATTAGGAGGAATCATTACATATATCCACATTACATCAGTAGGAATCTTTACATATAGCCAGAACAAAATTCCCTTTACTTCTGTAAATATCATTCAAAGCCCAGGTATTTCTCAAAAGGGTTCTCTAGATTAGGTGCCATCTCTTCAATAGCTCATAAACAATATAAAGAAACAATATTTAGAGAGGTTATTGCGAAACTGGGGACAAGCAGTAACTAAACCAGTGTGCTGTACTGCTAAATAAGGAGTTCCCACCTGTTATCATCTTGTCAGTTTTGTAACTTTATATACCCTGCCCTTCGTCCAGGTGTGGTCATACAATCCTATGAGATCCTGACTTGTTTTTCTGTTATTAACTACCCCAAAATTTAATATGTTGAATTTTGAAACAGATTGCATGAAGATTTTTTTCTTACTATTGCCACTTTTTATGATAAAGATATACAGATATAGAATGAAACAGCTCCCACAATAAAACAAAAAAATTCCAATCTTATTGAACTCTTGTTTGTTTTCCTTTAGCTAACAGAGCAAACCGATTAACGAGTGAGTTGTCGATAAGATATATATTGACATCTCATAAAATAAAATAAACGATTTCCAGAATCCTAAGTCTGACTTCGGAAAAACTTGGAACCAACAAACTTGCTATGTACTATCTACTCAGCAGTAAACCAAAACGATTAAGCCCGGGAACTACCTTGCAGAGATAAGTGTTCCATCTCAGAAACGGTATCACTACAAGCAACCGAAAATTCCTTTCAAAATGTCCTCTTTTGTTAATGGATCTCGTAAGGCGTAGACGCAACTCGGGTTTTCCAGGAACATACGTCACGCAGAAGGCATCGTACAGCTCCTCCAAGTCGTAAAACTTAGAGTTAGAACCCAACTTGTGGATTGATGGTCTTTCCTCTATTTAAACCCTCGCTGTAATGATCTAATAGCGTGAGTAATGGTCCAACAGATTGGAATTCACCATCACAAAGGGCTCACCTAGCATCGTTAATTCGTTTAAGATAGAGAAATATAACGTGATTTGCCAAATCAAAAGGAAGTTTGACGAATATTGCAACTTGTTCAACATTCGTAGCATACTATTTGCCTTTAGTTGTAAGACTTTACAGAAACTGATATAAAAAGTATCCTTTATTTGTGTTTGGTTCATAAAGTTTCTAAGAGCTTAACAGCACGCCATTCTTACTTCTCAATTGCACGTGTTTCTGTGTCCCTAATATGTTTTACAGTTAATTGTCAATGTTCATGATAGCGTGGAAAAGTTTTAGACCTATAACTTCAGAAGGAATCAAATAAGAAGGTCAGCAGGAAGATGTGACATAAAGTTAGAACAGAAGTTATTAGTGCGATATTTTATGTTTTGGAAATTATAGATTAAGCACGATATTGTAAATTAAGCAAGAGTTAGAATTTCATCATTCCATCCATAAAAATAGTACGGACGGAAATGAAATGCGTTTGTACTTTTTATAAACGTTTTAGGAGACAAGCTGATATACTTGAAAGTTCACCGGTTATTCTTTCATGTCAACGTGGAAAAGTTTTAGATTCAAAACGTCAGAAGGAATCAAATAACAAAGAAAATAGGAAGGTGTATCAAAACGACAGAACAATAGCATGGATTTCGATTGATGGATTGGTGTGTCAAACGACAGTACTATACAGCTATAAGTCCGGTATTTTATAAATTTAGACAATTATAAAAGAAGAAAGATGGAGTAAATTAAGCCAAGAAGAAATTAGAGCATCATCATTTAATGTAGGAATTTAGTTCAGAAAGAAAATGTTATATTTAATTACGTTAGAATGTTTATGCAAGCAAGCTGATATACTAGAAGATATATAGGTTAATCATTTATGACAATGTCGAAATTATTTAGATCTAGAACAGAAGGAATCAAATTACGGAGAGAGCAGGCTAGTGTGACAAAAGACAGAAAAAACTATTAATTCGATATTTCCTAAATTTAAAGAATTGTACATGGAACACAAATGCTTAAAACCAATTCCCCCAATTTTAAATCCAAAACTACATACGTATACCGATATGCGAAGAAAACTTTTACATTAAAAAATTACAAATTTGGAAAGTTATTTTTAATTAACTGAACGGGAAAGAGTGTTAACAACTCATTTTTATTTCAGTAAACTGTATTGACATTAAAAAAAGTTAAAATTTCATTTAAACTTTAAAATTGTCTAAAAAAGCTAATCATTTTCCAATACTAAAATTTAGCTAAATTTAAAAAATTTTATGGTCTCTGGATAAGAATAAAACCAATTATGAACGATACTTTAAAACATTTTTGTAAATCCCGAGATCGCTTGAAATAGTTAAAGAAAATAGCCTTATTAGTTTGTTTACGAAGATATTAATTAAAAGTTATGTGAATATATAAGAAAGTTTATTTTTCTGAAAATTTATTTTTAAGTCGTAGTTGTCCTCAATCATAAATTTCACCAATTAAAATATTAGATACTTTACAGTTTAGAAATGTTAAGTTAACTTGAATTTTTTTATAATGGCCTTTGATTAAAATGTCTTTTTATCATCGTTAACATTTCAGAGCTTTAAGACATAATGTTAAGAGTGTTAAGATATAAAAAAGGACTAATAAATGATAAAATGTCTTTTATTCTGCTTAGAGCATTCAATGTTCCTTTTTAATAAATCCACGATATCAAAGAAAATTTTCTTCGGGTAAATTATTTTCCAAAATATTTCAAAAGCTCCAGCGTAATATTTTGTTGCTCGGCAAGCTATAAATAAGGTTTTGTCGGGAAGAATCTGATCCAATTTAAAAACTGTTTCTTCTCATTGAAATTTATTAGTTTCAAAATATTTAAAGAATAAAGCCAAACTGTATCAATAACATGAAAATTTAAAAACTTCGGTTCTTTTACGAAGTAGCAAGATTTTTTTATTTCACTTTATTAATAAATAATTGTAGAGACAGAATCGAATTTTGTGGCAACTTTATTATAAACTAGAAGTTCTGTAAACTTTTACAAGATCAAGTATGATCTCTTTCGTTGAAAAACTTCAAAGCTGCAAGCTTTTGATAGATTGTAGTTTCCAAACTTTAACTTATCTTTGAGATTTTTGTGATTCTTTATTTTTTAAGTAATTAATTTAAACTTTCTAAATATAGCAGCATATTTTGATCATCGCAAAGTGCATTTATCCGTAAATATATTAATAAGTAGTTGGTACTTGGTGCGTTGCCGCCAATCGTTTGAAATTACGGCTGATAGGAAGAATGGCGTTCCTTGTCGGCAATGAATACATTCATTGAAATTAAATGGTATACGAAGGAAAAATGTATACATAATATTTATTCTATTTTTTTATTTTATTATTCAAATATACTTTACGGCAGACATTTTTTTTCATCTTCAGCAGAAGCAAATACATTTCTTGGCTATCCGACTTTTGAGCATCCATAATACAACTAGTCATGTAAAAAATCTGGATTTTCTATGTTAAAAATAAGTTGGTAAAATTTTCTCACTGTCGTATGAACGGTGCGGCACCACATGAAATGAAAACAAGCAAAAATTTATTTCTTTATAATAGATATAAAACTTGTACTATACCTATAACCGTTGCGCATGCTCAGGCAATAAATTGGCAAGGTTTTATTGTAGTCGGGTGAACAGTATGGCAGCGTATAACATACGATCAACCAAAAATTCCTTTTTATATAGTAGATATAATAACTGTATTACATCTATAACCTTTGTGCAAGTGAAGGCAATAATATGGTAGTTTTATCGTATCGGATGAACGGTATGGCACCAAATAAAAAACAGACAAACAGAAATTCCTTTTATATATTAAATAAATTAATAATTGTGCACAACATTAACTATTTTAACCACTTTTGATTGCATTTTAGTAATTCAGAAAATGAAAAACTTTCATAAAAATTATTGGTGTTTATATTCCTTTACCCTTCCCATTCATACTGATTCCCAAAATAATATGGAAATAATCTTTCTGTTGTAAATTGAATGTACCAGAAAAGGAATTTTTCAGTATAATTTGAGCTATAAACATTTAAATATTTATAAATATTTTCACCTAATTTTTTGATCAACCGAAACATTATGATTATCTTGTTGCCTATGATTTATGAATCACTTTGCTCGACAAAAATATTCCAAACGCGGTAGCATTTTAATGTTTTGAAGATAATTGTTAGTTTTCTGTGTTTTAACAACGAAATAAATGAATAATAACTCGTTTAGTACAAAGACCTAGAATAAGGATTTCACTAAATTAAGTAAGGACAAAAAAGAAATAATTTCTTAAATAATCATATATTTTACCTTTATTTCATAATATGTGAAATGTACAAAAATAAGTATCATGTTCGATATTTTAATGAATCTCTACTTTTCATTAATTCTTCTTGTATACGACCGACCACCCCGCCACCACTGAACGTAGCAGTACCTCTACTTTTCATTACTGTCTTAATTTTCGCGAACATATATTTTAATTATATCTATTAATTATTCCACTTAAAGTCTTATGTATATGAATACCATATCTCCGAAACATTACAAAATAAATTGGAGAAAGGGTAAATTATTTTTTAAATTAAATTTATACTTTGCAATTTCATACTATTAAAACTTTTATTAAATTATCTTCTCTAATTATGTAAATTTAACTATGTTTCAAATTTTTTTAATTTTAACTAATTCTTAAAAATATTATGCCTAATTTTCAATAATAGTTTTCATTGCTACAATTACATACAAATCTTTTTCAATATTTCATCATATATTTAACCGATTAGTTTCCTTTCATTATTATAATGACAGAAATATTCTGCTAATTATTTCCATAGTTTATGCAAGGAATAACTGTTAGAGCTACTGCGCTCAGAATGACACGTATCACATAATGTGCAATTGGAAGTAACTGGGGCCATAAATTTTTATTGGTATCAAGATGTCACGAGAATTCATTCTATAATAATCTACTTAATCACCATTTATAAACACAGCAGGCATAAGGCTATTAAAATAACACAGTTTTAAAATCTTTTATCATGACTAGGAGTTTAATTTTTTTTTCATTTTACATACAGGAAAGTATATAAATCATCAAAACATATTTAACTGAATTTAAAAACGATTTATATATCTAAAGAATTCGGTAAACGCTTATGTCACCTAATAAAAAAATCCTCTAGGAGAACTGAAAGGCAAAAGGAGCATTCCTTTACATCTGAATTACTAACTGGCAACATAATTGTTGATTTTAGAAACAGTTCAAAATAGGACTTGAACATCTCTTTTCAGCCCCTAGGCTTCTAAGATATTGCAGCTATCGAAAAAAAGTTAAATAAAAAAGTTATTCGCATTACTGAGGAGCAAATTTGGATAGTTGGCTATTTTTCTTAATATTAAGAACGTTACAACTAAATCAAAATTTCTAATCCTCCCGCACTATATCCACTCCTTTGAACTTGATGGTGAAATCTCATTTGAAATTTTGCTGAAATCTTATCATGAAAACCATCGCAATATATAGTCTTTCTATAGTCTCTATATATAGTCTTCCTATAGTCTATATATATAGTCTACATAATGTAACCACCTCATTTTATGAGTACAACAAGTTGCACAAGTATTCATATAAGTTGTATATGAGAAATCAAACATGTAATATTCCTGACTTTTTTTCTTAAAGATGGTAATATTTTGAAGAATATTAAAAATGTCCCTCTTCAAACTGACAATTTTTCAAAAATTAAAACGAAAAAAAAATTGAATTTTGTCGAAAGAGAATGAGCCTTGCTGAGAATATTAAATGTCAAACATCTTCTTAATGAGCATAAAAGGCTCCATAATAAACATAGCATGAATGATAATGACCCACAACATCAGAGAGAGCTTATATTTTTCACCAAGAATCGATCCTGCAAAAGTAGATATCCATGGCCATATCACAGCTATGACAGTACAACCCTGCAATCCAGCAATCCACAAGGAAAATATTTTTCATCCTCTTTTAGTAATCAAAATAGTGAATTGAATGTTTTTCTGTAGCCCATTACATCTGAGAAATACAATCACACAGCTGGGATAAAAAGAATGGTTATTTGTGTCGCTCTCACTTCGCTATATTATAAGAGAACGAAGTGTAGTTACCGTAGAAAGAAGAGTTATTCTTTCGGCTGTCGTAATTACCTTGATAGTAATGCTTCTTGTAGCTATCTATTACCTTGTCAAAGAGGCTTTGTTCTTCCCAATATAATCACTTGCTCTCATTTTTCTGATATCTGAGAGATTTCCTATTCTGGTAATTTAATGCCAGAGGAGAAATTCATATTCGTCGAACAATTTTTGTGTACTTGTAAAATTAACTATTTCACTAACGTGAAACGGAATGTAGGCTAATTTTTAATCTATACTTATAATAATGCTCAATGTGTGTGTGTGTGTGTGTGTGTGTGCGTGTGTGTGTGTGCGTGTGTGTGTGTGTGTGTGTGTGCGTGTGTGTGTGTGCGTGTGTGTGTGTTGGCGCTCTACAGGCCAGACCGTTGGACCTACAGTTACCAAATTTGGTACATGTATACCTTGGAGGTAGGGAATGTGCACCTCGGAGCCCTTTTTTCGAATTTTTAATTAGAATTTGAATTAATTAAAATTTAAGTGAAATTTCGACGTTTTTCCGCCATAACTTCCGAAAATATTATTGGACAAACATGATTTTAACATCAATTTAAAGATAAAAAAATTAGCTTTCTAATGGTATCAGTGTTTTAATGTATAACATAAGCCTCTATTTTTAGCGAATTTTTTAAAAAATATTTTAACCATGTTTTTTGAGCACGTGACTGGATAAAATAAAATAAAACAATGCCGGAAGTTCAAATAAAAAAACAACTATCATCACAAATCAAATCTAAAGCTATGCAACTTTTAGCACGTGACCGGATAAAATAAAAGAAACATAAAATGTGATATTTTCTTTAAAAAATAAAAGTAAAGCAAAGGTTTCTATGATTGTTTGCAATATCTATATCATTTATTCAACAAATCTTCTTTATTTATGTTAAACCTGATTGAATTTAGGCAGGATATGCATTGAATTCCAGATTTAATGTCATATTTCTATAATCGTTTGCAATATCTGTATCATTAATTCAATAATTTTTTCCCTTTTTCGCTTTCTTTAAAAAACATATTTAACATTTTGGCAATATCACCGAAAAAGACATTTTTAACATTTGATAAGAATAATCAATAAATTATTAGAGCACTTAACTCAAAAAGTTTTTCCGATTAAAATTACCGATTCTTTAACTACTAATAACTGAATCTTTTAACTTTAACTATTTCTTAAATTTTGGCAAATGAATATGAGATTTAATCGAAAATTTTAGAACGCATTACTCATATCGAACCAGCTGGTCGCCAAAGGCGGCTAGTAATAAATAAAGGAATTATTAATGTTTAATCGTTAATCAATATTATCTAATTTTTTACAATGATTCTCAGGGCTATGTGAATCATACTTTATTCGTAACTGATAAAAGCCGGATAATTTTACTTTTATTATTGTTAGAGAGAGAATGTATATAGTGGAATGGCAACAGTCAGATGTTTGGGAACTAAGAATAATAATACCTGGGTATAATGCTATGGAACGTTTGCAAAGATGTCTGCTTTAATTTGCAAGTGTGTATTTTAATATCTAATAAAAGTTTAGATTTGTCTTTTCTTAGAAGGAATATCTTATGAGTAATTTAATTAAATAACTAAGAATGAGATATGTTAATAAAAATCAGAAGCGGAATATTTTTGGAACATTCATTAAAAATTGACATTTTATAAGCAAACAAGGTGAGAAAAAGCTTACGTCGCAAGGTACGTTTCATTGTTTTATTGATATAATATATTTGCTGTATAATTTAATTTTATTGCACGAAGAACTTTTCACTTACTTAAATTTAAAATATATTTAGAACATCAGTAAAATGCATCAGATCATATTTAAGAAAGAATTTTTCTAAGCATTTATTTAAAAATCGTTTGCTTACTAATTTTAATAATAAATCATATTTTTGGAAGCTTAAAATATTTAAATAAATAATTCATTATATAGAAGAATGCATGTTTAAGATTTTTTAAAAGTATGATTTAAAGCTATTAGCTGAAAAACAATGCAAAAACGTTAAATTTTTAAAAGCGATTTTTTTGGCGAGAAATGAGTACAAAGAATAATGGTCTAAGGAATGGTTGAACACAATAATGAATGAATGAAAATAACTTGAAGAATGTAGACTAAATTAAAAAATGGAATTTCATTAGAAAAAATTTAAGTCAAAACTTAAACTCAAAAATTCAGTCGCCAATTTTAATATTGACGGTACGTAAATTAAGCCTAAGTTAGCTCTTTATCATTTGATGCATATATTTATTTCGACGAAAGCGGCATAAATTTATATTTAATTAGGTTTAAATGCACAGCCAAATAAGTTAATATGCTAGGAGATATGTGCTCATTTAATTGGTTTGTAGCCACGTGATATTGCTTAATTAATCGCCAGAAAAATAGATGAGCTTGCAATGGATTATGAAGAAGCTTATATAATTTCTCTAAAAGATATACAAATTAAGACCAGAAAATTTCCAAAATTTTTATATCATTCTAATGATGCAAGAAATCCATGAAAACATTTCGCCTATGAATTTAAAAGATTCTTTAATGAATGGATAAATAGTGTTAAAATAGATAGTTTTGAAAAATTGAGAAGTCTTATTATAAGGAATCAAATAAAAAGCAACCTTATTTACAGCATTTATGGAGAAAATGCTTATTTTTAAATTCACATGATCAGAAATTTGAAGGAAAATATTTATTTCAGAAATACAAGTTTATTCACTGCAAAAAAAAACTGTCATATGGGGACATCTATCCAGAAGAATATCTAATCGTCATGATTTAGTAAAAATTTTTTAATGCCACATAATGCTGTTATCTTCTGTAGGTTGACAATTGGGACTTTATAAGAAAGGAAATCGATTACATAAATTAGCATGTCAGTTATCCCATAAAGTACTAAATTGCCGAATATTAAATAAAATTCCTTATTTACAAGTGGTCGTTTTGTAAATTAATAACGTGTTTCTTGAAAAAGAGTCTACTGACTATTTAATATTAGAAATAATCGTTAAACCGACCTAATAGTAGAAGAATCAAAACAACAACTTCTGAATTCCCGACATTCTTCTAGAATTGTTTAGTAATAAGAAATTGCAGGATTCTTACTTTACTTCTTAAAGAGATTGATATTTTGACTTTTTTTTTTCAAGTTACCCTAATATTGAAGAAATAATAATTAGTTCATAGCTTGATATTCCAAAACCGACAGTGTAAAAAATAAGTCAGAACTAGTGCTGGCTCTGTATTGCATTCACGAAACCCACTAACAGTTATAACAGTTATATGGATAGCTACACTGTCAGAGTCTAACATCTTAAAATAGAGATTTATTTTAGGAAAAATCATATGCTTTCTGTAAAATATAATTTTAAATAAATAAATCGAGGAAGAAACACTAATTCTCGAATCTATATCTTTTGAGATGGCAAAAATTCATTCTAGTTACAGGAAGCTCATCTGTGGTAATTTTCTATTAATATGTGATTTGCATTTTTAGAATCTCGTTCCAACCAAGTTCCAATTTGCAAAACAATATACTGAATGATTATCTATATATTCAATTAGTTTTGATTGGCATTATATCTGAATTAAAAGACAAATTGTCTTTAATAGATATGTTCCGTAGATGGTTGGCAACAAATTTAAAAAGTTTGTCCTAATGCCCCAGTTAAGGAATTAGATCTTGAATATATGAAGTGTGGTTTAAAAAAGGCAATTTTGTATAGATGTCGTAGAATGCGTTATTTTTTTCTATTTCTATTCTTTAATAAGTCTTCATGATATGCATATTATCTTAAAAAACTATAGATTTTCCTTTTAGTAATTCAAAAAATTTTACAAATAAAATCATAAAACTTTATATTCTTATAGGTGAGTGTGAGAAAAATATTTAACTCACTTACATTTTTTCACTCTTGGTGTCATACAAAAATTTAATTTTTGTAACCTTTCAATTTTACACTCTACAGAGGGTAAAATATCTTTGCACATTTTGTTACCTTATTTGATTTAACTTTGCAATTGTATATGTAAAAGGAAGTATAATAACTAACTATATTAACTAACTAATTAACTATATTAACTAAGAAACTATATGTATCAACATGAATATGTTAGCGATAAATAATTTATAGATCTGTGATGGTAAAATTCAAAAAAATTAGAATTTTTTGTCGTGTCATAAGTTATAGTTGCTCAAATTTTTCGATGATGAAATTCTAGCAATTATTTAAAAATTATCGTTGAGGTGAATCATTTTGTAGTAACTATCATGTAACTGATATTTATTACAAAATACATATTAATTCGACTTAGAACTTTAAACATTAAAGTGAATATACTTTTTTCAATAGACTTTATACTAATGTGAATTATTTTTGTCATACTCTGTAGCAGTGTAAATGCAAAGATGGTTCGATTCGATATTAAAAATATTACGTGAACTTTTGCTATTTATTTTAGAATGAGTTTTTCTTTTTATAACTATATTGCCCTCTTTCTTTCTGAAATTTTATTTATATAACGTTAAAAAAATTCTCAAAATTTTTCCCTATTTCCAAGCAAATTTATTTTTAAATGTAATGATTATTTTTCTATTCAAAGTTGCAGATAACAGGTTAAAATAAATAAAATTACTCATTTAAAATGCTTTTTTTTTCTTCAGTTTTATATTCTGTCTGCAAATATGTCAACATTTATAATTCATTTCATATGCGTTAAATTGCTGTTTTTCTCTTTTGATTGTTATTTTCCATCTGGTAGGAAATTTGAAACTGCCTACAATGTAACTGTTTCTATAATTTTATCTTACTTTGCAATATTGTTTCATTTGTACATTGAATATTGCAGCTTTTTTCAAATCAATAACTTATCATCCACATTATAAAAAATACTTTTTTATCAAACTTGTTACGTTGTAAAGTCGTCATATGTAATAACTTTATGGCAACAATGATATATATAGTTTAAATTCAGAAAAAAAAATTAACTTTCACTACTCTGAAGAACACTAAAATACTCTGTACTTATTATTATTTAAAATCTATTAAAAAAGAATTTTTTCAATTTTAAAGCGTTGTATGATACCTTTTTTACAATAGTATTTTCGAAAGCTTTCGCCAAAAAAGACCAAAATCTTACTTAATTTAAGTTAATTAAAATTTAAAAAACAGTACTTATTCTAATCAAGTAAAAAATATGTATTCTATTTTAGTGATTCTTGCGATAAATAGTTTTTGAACCAACAAACAAAAGCTAAAATGCACATATGCATTCTCTTTTGTTAATAGTAAACATATCAATATTTTTAAATATCGCTGCTACAATTGTGATTATATTGTACTATTGTTTCGGTACAATATTTTTCTCTGGTATACTTTATTGTATAACAGAATAGGAAGGATTTGGTATTCAATTGGTTTGGTATTGGTTTCACTTTTTGTACAGGAACTTCTGTATAGGATACGTTGCATTAATACAATTTCTACAATACATTTAAAGAAAAATTTTGGATAATGAAAATCTCACGTTATTTTTTAATTGAATGGCTTATTGTAAAAATTGTGAATATATATATATATATATATATATATATTATAATGATACAATATTTATATAGATAGATCTTAAGAAAGCGATTACGGAGAGGCTAAAAGTGAAAGTTTGTGCTTGATTGTGTGTACAATTTTAAAAATGTACGATTTTTCAAAGTATATAACAGATTATAATGATGCAGTTTGTGTACTGTTTTAAAGAAAATGGTAAGCAAGAAATAATGTCAAATACCTTAACAATGGAACGGTTTTTCTTAAAAGATTTAAAAATTTTAAATTGTTCTATTATAGTATCAGTTCATCTTTCGACAAAAATTAAGATAGTTAAAAACAAGATGCCGTGTTTTTTTCCCTTAAAAAAATGAGATTTATTTATGAAAAAAAAAATTAAACCGTTCTGTTATTAAAATATATTTACTACACCTACTTAATCATTAAGATAGCATGAAAAACTCGTATGTCTTAAGAAATTGTATAAATATTAAAAGGCATCCCACAAATGTATCAAATGTAACCATTTAAAAGATCAAACTAAAGAAAATTTTATATTCGATTGCTTTAACAAAATTGAGAAAAGAGATTATATATCACTTTAAAGTTAAGCTTCTTTCATAAAGCAAAGCCTTTAAATCTGAAATCCTCATTGCTAGCGCATCGTTGCTCATCAAATATATTTAATTAACCATAAAATGCAACGTGACGCTTCAACACCGGAAAGCTGATAACTCCATTTATTCCATTAAATAGAAAATGGCCATTCTTTTACGCATTCTCACATTTCGTTTATCAAGATATCAGGCAATTGCTGTCAGAATTTAACTATTTATTTTAAGAGTGGAATTTTATCCTGTAAATCAGAAGGTGTTGCAGATTCTTTATGGCTTTATAGGTCATTTTATCAGGTAATCGAAGTTAATGATTTTTAACTCAATATAAAATATCTCTGAAGGTAATTGGAAATAAATTACTCATTAAGCAAGTCTCATTTTAAATTAACAGGTGAGATGAAATGGGCGTTTGGATCAAAAGTACGTTTTTGCTAAATAAATGCGTAGAGGAGCAATAAAATGTCATGCAAGCTTCTAAGCAGTCTCTTAGATCAATACTCTATTAAAGTCTATTGGTGAACAATTCGTCAATATTATACAAAATTCTTCGAAAAAAATTTGGGTATAATGTTTTTATTCTTTTATCGATATTTTTATTTTATTTAAAATACATTTCTATCTATTTCGAGCAAAATCCTATATATTACGAAATTCACCATTATTAAAAGAAAATCAATTTGAAAATTAGAATTAATAACATAGCCGACAACAAAATTTCCATCCTATCGTATACTTATAAATCCTTTGATAGTGTTTATTGCAAATTGTTCGAGCGTCTTCATGGACATGACAACAACAACATTGCAACTTGTTCAGAATTGTCATTACTTCTCATTCATCTCTTTAGATAGCTATTTAAGATTCCCTTCGTTATATTATAGCACAGTTTCCAAAATTTTTCTGAAAAATGATTTCGATTTTTTTACATTGTTAAAGAAATGTGATTGATATCTACGCGTATAAATAACGCTCTTTTTGCTAGTATTACAACTGCTTTTTAAGTCTTTAAAGCACAAAATCAGTAATTCAGCTATTTTTAACATCAATTTAGAAAACAAAAATTATTTGTTTTCTAAATTATTTCTAAAGTGAGAACAAAAAAATTTCTTAATTTATAATTTTTTATGTGCATCATATAAATTTTACTTGAAGACATTATATTGTTGCCAAGAAAATAATTTAATCACTTTGTAACAGATTGTGCCATTTTTACGCTATTGCATAATCCTATAAATATTTTTTCTCATCAACAAATTTTTAAAAAAAAAATATTTGCTATTTATAATAAGCAATTAATATTGATTCCTCCAACAAAATTCTGCTATGCATTTTCCATATTTCTTCCTTACCCAGTTCATTTCCTGAAAAGAAAAATGATTTTACAAATAACTTAAATTCATCTCTTACAACGCTATCATTCCAAAAAAAGAAACTCAATGTCGAAAATTTCAAATTATCATGTGAGAACAATGTTATAGTCCTTATTTATCTTCATTAAGTAATCAACCAATTTAAACCTGTTCTAAACAATCACAAGACTTCTCTTTCAGCCTATATTTCTCTCTATATATATACAGGGTAAACTATTAATCAACAAATTTTTCAATGCATTAATTTATATAGAATACTAGGATAGAACAATACTTTTGTAAACACAAATTGCTATTTTCTAAGATCATAAAACAGTTTCATAATGGAATAATCTTAAAACAAGAGTCATATCCTTCGATGTTTCCCACTTAAGAAAGATTGAAGTAATATTTTTCCACTGGGAAAAAATAGAAAACACTTTTATCAAAAACATATAAACGCGAGTGAAGTTTTTTGAACATATGTTATTATAAAAATTAAATTACGTAATTTCTCCCGAAAAATAATTATATTCCATGAAAACAACAGCTATGATGTTATAGTTGTCTAGGTACCTGTTGTCACCTGATGTTGTTATAGGCACCTGTTGTCAAAAAAGCATTCGTAATAATAAAGCAATACTGGTAAAAGCAGGTCAACCATTTGAAAACGCGTCTGCTTTCAAAAATACATAATAATGCAATTCTGATAAAAGGAGACAATGTAAAAAATATATATAGATAAAAGTAGAAAATATATGCGATTATAAGATGTTGAATAATGTCATTTATGGTTTATTTTTTGCCAACGCAAGTTCGAGTTACAATTATTTGTTGCCTTCAATTATTCCAAACCTCCAAACCAAAACGATGTCATGGTTTCACATGATTAAAAAAAATCCATACAAACACAAGGTATTTTCTTCATACAAGCATTTAATACAGATTCATGAAGACCAATGCAGCATGTGACGTCACAGTATGTCTTGGTCACTCGCTCAGCAAAATATCGCTCCTTAAGTGAGTTACTTTATTACATTTTGCTTTCATGGTTATGCAAATAACTCGTTTTACTGATTAAAAGTAGTTTGACCATATTTTTAAACGGTAAGTTATTTGAGATGTTTAAGTATGAATGTTATTTTATATATAACTTTTTATATATAAGCCGCCTTTGACGACCAGCTGGTTCGCCATGAGTAATGCGTTCTAAAACTTTCAATTAAATCACATATTCATTAGCCAAAATTTAAGAAATAGTTAAAGTTAAAAGATTCTGTTATTAGTAGTTAAAAAGTTGGTAACTTTATTCGGAAAAACTTTTTGAGTTTAATGCTCTAATAATTTATCGATTATTCTTCCAAAATATTAAAAAAGTTTTTTTCGGTGATATTGCCAAAATGTTAAATGTGTTTTTTAAAGAAAGCGAAAAGTGGACAAAATTATTGAATTAATGATACAGATATTGCAAACGATTACAGATATATGCCATTAAGTCGGGATTTCAATGCATATCCAGTCTAAATTCAATCAGGTTTACTGTAAATAAAGATAATTTATGGAATTAATGATATAGATATTGCAAAAGATCTTAGAAACCTTTGCTTTGCATTTATTTTTTTAGAAAATATCACATTTATATATATTTTTTTATTTTATCCAGTCACGTGCTAAAATTTGCATATCTTTAGATATTATTTGTGATGATAGTAGTTGTTTTTTTATTTGAACTTCCGGCATTGTTTTATTTTATTTTATCCAGTCACGTGCTAAAAAAACATGCTTAAAATATTTCTTTAAAAATTCGTTAAAAATAAAAGTTTGAGTTATACATTAAAACCCTGATACCATTAGAAAACTAATTTTTTAATCTTTAAATTGATGTTAAAATCATGTTTTTCCGATAATATTTTCGGAAGTTATAGCGGAAGAAAATCGAAATTACGCTTAAATTTCAATTAATTCAAATTCTAATTAAAAATTCGAAAAAAGAGCTCCGAGGTGCACATTCCCGACCTTCAAGCTATGCATGTACCAAATTTGGTAGCTGTAGGTCCAACGGTCTGGCCTGTAGAGCGCCAACACACACACACACACCTAACACACACATTGAGCTTTATTATAAGTATAGATATCTCTCGTATCTATTTCTAGTATATATTTACCTCAAATATCTAGACTTATATATGTTCTGTTTATAGTGTTCATGCACTTTCTTAATATTCTTATGTTACTATATTCATACTTTTAAAATTATAAAATCACTGGCTAATATTTTAAGCTACATTTTATATTCCGTTATATCTTTACTTCCATATTCTTCGTATAAATTTCTAGGTCATAAAATAAATTTCATGTCATTTCTTCGTATAAATTTCATATCGTGTCTTCCTTAGATTTTAAAAAAAATTGAAGAATATATATATATATATATATATATATATATATATATATATATATATATATATACTTATGTGAGAAAAAAATTATTAGAATTATTATAAATATGTAAATAACTTTGCAAGATATATTTGAAAAATAAATAAAAATTAGAAAGAGAATTTCCGCAACCATGTGTATATTTTCGTTCATTCTGAAGGGCAAAACTTATCTATATGCTTCTATATTTTCGATATTATTGGGGAAGAATGTTGAAATTTTAGTTAATTTTTAGATTCATAATTTTTATTCATTTCTTAAAGCTTTAATTTTTTTTAATTCTCTAAAGAGAGCATTTCCATTCCAATTTGCACTCAATGCAATTGCATCATGACTATTTACCATATTCTCACTGAATATTCTCACTTAGAGTCCAAACTTTAGTAATCAACACTTATTCCATTTTAACAACTTCAATTTTCCTGATTTGATTGATAAAACACCTCATTCTAGTCTTTTTGCTTTTTTTGAAATCAATAAGTTTTTATCTCCATATTTAAATATTCTTCATGTTTTTACATTGGATGTTATAGCTGACACTATAAATTTTAATCCTAAAACAAATACAGTTTTGCGCAGAATAGTCAACACCATAGCTCTTGTGCCAATAAAATGCAAAAACTCAAAAACTCCATATTCCAAAATATGTCAAACGCCAAGTATGTGGTGTCCTTTG
Source organism: Argiope trifasciata (assembly GCA_026543055.1). Taxonomy (NCBI): domain Eukaryota; kingdom Metazoa; phylum Arthropoda; class Arachnida; order Araneae; family Araneidae; genus Argiope; species Argiope trifasciata. The sequence continues at coordinate 75,650 of JAPMOQ010057505.1, read as the reverse complement.
ATTGCCCAATGCTGCAGTACGACCTCCCTCACCCCCGCCCCCATTGATTCCATCTAGCCTCTAAGAATATGCATAAGCAGCAAAGATATTTCACAATAACTCAGTAATGAAATGTTGATTTTTATGTAAATGGCGAGATATAAATGTTAATTACGTATTTGCGGATATTGAATTAAACTAACAATTCTAACGTGAAAAAAAAAACGAAGAAAATAATTACATTCCAGAAAGATATTTTTATTGGATAACGGCAATCGGAAGCGAAAAAACAAGTTAAAGAAACGGCGCTATTCGTAAAATTTGCATACTGCTACGATCAATAACGAATTCTCAAGGCTAATGCATGCGAATGAAAATGAAAAAATAAATAAATATGTATGAGATTCTGATGATAACTCACAACTTTTAATCCGTTGTACAATTAATTCCTATTCGTTGAATTTTTTTTTAAATTTTTAATTTGATGTTTTATTAATAGTAACATATTGAACCTGAAAACATGGAGTGCTATGAAATAATTTTATCGCAGAAAAGGAAACACTAAGCACGTATTAATAAATTTTTCATGTAATTAAATATTATAAAAAGTTCCATGAATTCTTTTCATTACTGCAATGAAGCATTAAAAACATATTAATAAGTTTTTTTATGTAATTAAACGTAGTATAATTAAACATATCACTTAACATTCTAGAGGATAGTATATTATTTAAAAATTTGAAAATGTCTGTATTAACCAATCTATAACTTGAATGGAATTTTGATTGAATTTCTTTTTTAACTTAACTTTAATCTTGCGGATGGCAACATTTTGGATATGATTTTACTCTTTTTCTGTGGATTTTATTAAACGAATTCCAAAAGTCGTAATATTTACAAAATGAATTAATAAGTAAAGATTGAAGAATAGGAAATATAAACACTTTTGAAGAAAATCTGTTTTAGAATTATGAATTATAAATTAAATATTAAAAAGTAGAAAATAAATAAACTTTCAGAAAATTATTTTTAAGTGCTGTAATGAAAGTATATTTGCGAAAATTGCTTTTGCTTCGAACTCAACAACAGATCAATATAATATCCACCAATAATTCTTTGGCTTTCATTTCAGAAACCCTCATTTATAAAATATTCATCAGCATTCCACAACATAAACTTTCGTAAAAATTTTCAGTGCTGATTTTTTCAAATTTTTCTTTCTTAAAATCAATGACTAATGCTGAATAGGAAAGTAAGTTAAGTTTGAGATATCAATAGCCTTAGAAGAACCTTATAAAACGTCCTTTCACTGCCCTTCCCAAATATCTTCTTTTAAGATGTTCACAAAATATCATTATTTTTACCGAGGATTTCCTGATTTTATTGCTTTCGATTTCCGTATACGTTTTTGACTGATGTTAAATATTTTATTTCTATGCTTATGCTGGTGGCATTTGAAGGACAACACTGGATATTTTTAAATATGCATACTATCTAATACATAGAATTCAATGAAATCTTTTTGAGAGTTAATTTAAATTAGCCTAGTTACTGCCCAGTATATTTATTATTACCTGTTTTAATACTTTCTAAGGTTGAAAAAAATTAAATAAATATGAATACATTAAATTTCAATTCTTTAAAGATGAATAAATTATACACGATTTAAAATTAATGCAATAATTATACTTTACATAGTGTCGTACATTTTTATGATATTGCAACATATAGATGCTTTCTTATTTTCCAGTAATGTAGAATTCCTCTGCCATTTAGCTGTGAAATGCAAAAAACATGTTGTAGGAGTTTTAAACATCAGAGAAATGTAGTGGTTTGGTGGTTGTAATTACACGTATATAATGTAATTTAATTATATGTAATTACATATGTATATATATATATATATATATATATATATATATATATATATATATATTCGCCATTTAGGGAAGACGAGAGTTCGGCGCTGAGACTGTAAGATGTATACCCTCTGCATCTTTTTAAGTGTTAAATGTTTATTTAGTCCTTTTTTGTCCTCTTAATATTAATAAATACATTTTACATAAATGCTCTTCGTTGCCTTTCCCCGCAACTTTGCGGACTCGGCCTTTCTCGTGAATGCCGCCAAATTGTCGAAATTATGTGGACGTTACTAGAATTTAAGACGCTAAATTGATGCTAAAAATTTCGATGAGAATAGATGTCGGCCTTTCTTGTGAATGCCGCTAGTAAATCCCGCCAAATCGTCTTAATTCTCTGGACGTTAGTACAATTTAAGACGCTAAATTGATGCTAAAAAATTTGTTAAGACTGGATTTTTTCTGTGGTTGATTTACTGGACTGATTAATGGACGTTACTATATGTTTTCTTGGATATGACTCAAGTGAAAAAGTCAGAAGTTTTAAGATTAAGTTACTTTCTGTTCCTGTACTACTATGATAATGACATACTGGTCGCTTTTTTAAAAAAAGGAACATCATCTTGTTCAACATTTCTAAATTGAAGAAGAAATTGAATTATTTGAAAAAGTGAAAATTATTTAGAGGTGATTGGTGTACCCTCCGAACCAGGTAGGTGCATTTTTTCCTCTCTGAATAAGCACAATTCTTGATAACTTGAAATTTTTAGTACGTTATTATATTTCATTCCCCCATTAAATTTAAATCTCAATCAAATGTGTATTAGTTCTGTTTTAATTCATTACAATGTCTTTAAAACTAGTCGATATTCAATTAATCGCTAATTCCCTTAAATATGCTATAACTAATTCAATAAAATTGCTTAACAGTGTGTTAGGTTATACTAAGTTTGATCATTCTGAAAATAATGAGAAATTTTGAAAGATTTGAAAACTTAGATGTCAAAAAGCATAAACACGAGCTACTGAAAACTTTCTCTTTATCTGATTTTATCTCCGTTTCCAGTTTATTACTCTAGAAGTAACTGAGAGCGACAAAGATGCTTTATGTGGAAATATTTTTATAGCACTAAACTATTTAACAGAATACCAGAAATCATTAGATATTTGTTTTTTTTTATCTGAAACGGAAGAACTTCCGTCTCCTCAAAAGATTTCTCAAACCGAAACATATAGTAATTCTCATAATATTTCTTCCTTCACCCTCCCTGCTACATCAGTGGAAACATACATAAATCACAGTCAGGTATTAATGACTGGCCTCAAAAGTAGTTCACTCCTTCGAATAATCAACCAATGAGTGAAATAAAATAGTTTTGTTTTTTACTACGCGATCTCTCTAACAATTGTAGAAACTTCACAGGCAATGATAAATATTTCATTAAAAGTTTTTTTGTGATATTGTTGAAATTTTTTTGCTTTTTCTGTCTATAAGCGAACAACGGAAATTAATCTCTGCAAAGAGGTTAGTTTACGGTGCAGCTAAATCTTTTTTATTTTCTCAAAGAGATATTATTTTCTATCAAGCTTTGAAATTTGCATTAATAAATGAAATTTCCGATAAAGTAACTTCCATTGAAATACATAAACAATTAGAAAAACGTAAAATGCTCTCAAATGAAACATTTATGCAGTATTTTATTTTCAAGCGTGAAATTGCGAATCTGTCTGAAACCCTTATAAATGAATGCTCTCTTATTCAGTACACAATAAATGGAATACAGGGCTGCATTTCTGATACAGTTAGTCTTAAAGTGCAAAATGTTAATCTGAATTTAAAGACAAATTACGAATTTTCGAAACTATCGTAAGTACAATGAACACAAATAACGCAAAGACGTCGTATTCTAGAAATGCTAATGGCGGCCAAAGACGTGGTACAATACATAAAATCCCTGTCCAACAAAGATAATCAAAATCGAACCTTAGTAATACAACTAACAATAAGATGCGTTGTTTTGACAGTAACGATTTTGGACATATCTCAAAATCTTACGAAATCGTTCTTGTGGTCCTAAATGTTTTTCTTGTAATCTTTCCGGACATAAATCTTCCGATTGTCACCTCACCATCCGGAATTACAGTTCTTCCTCACATGATAATGTCAACACTGTACACTTATTGCTTTCCCCGTCGAATATGCATAAAGACGTTGTTATTTTTAATAATAAAATTTCCGGCTTAGTCGATACTGATGTGAGAATTGCTTAAGATTTCACTACTCAGATCACATCCTGTATGGCTCCATGTTGGCCATGACGCAGAATTAATCACGTTGTTAATAAATACATTTTATATAAATGCTAGTCGTTGCCTTTCCCCACATTTTAAAATGTGGGTTTGGTTTAGTTATATTAACTTCCCGTTTAAAGCAACACGAGGGCTATTTTGGGACGGACAACGTAATTTTGAACCACGATCAGATGACGAGGACGACACATGAACTGGCACCCCCCTCTCCACACCACGTCACACCAGCGGGAGGACATTTGGCCTGACTGATTTAACGTGCAACAGACCACCTCGCACGACGGTTCTTCGGTGGAATCGAGTCTCGAACCTGAAACCCTCCGGTTCCGAAGCCGAGACTTTACCACCGGGCCACCGCGGCCCCCTTTAAAATGTGGGAATTGCTTAAAAACTGTCAACTCGGATCGCATCCCGTATGGCCGTCGCAAGATTAATCACGTGATCCTTCGCCTCCATTGTGGCAGACCAGAGTTCTTCGTCGAGACTGTAAGACGTACAGCTCACTGTCATATATATATATATATATATATATATATATATACACATATACATACACACACACACACACACACACACACAAATATGTATACATGTATATATATATATATATATATATACACATATGTATATACATACGTGATATAAATCACGTTTTTAGTTTGATATATTTAAATCATTGTGTTTCGGAGTTATCGCATTTGCATGTTTCTAAGAGTACAAATGATCAGCTCTTTGTTGGATTTAGCTCGAAATTTGACATGTATATGTATAGATTTATCAAGAATATGTATGAACTGAATTTTATCCCTTTAGCTCTCTTCATTTTGTAGTCATCATGTTAACTTATATCCGAACAGGCAAACTGCATCGGAAAGGATTTTGATCAAAGTTTGATAGAAATATACGCATTGGATATAAAAGTTGTATTGCAAATTTTATCCGTCTATCTTAAAGCGAGTTTCAGTTATTTTTGTTTCAGACAGATAGGCAGGCAGACAGTTGGGCAAACAGACATCGGACATTTTCTAAAAATTGTTCTTTGTTGATTTCAAATTTTAAACTTTTGAAGCTTGAAACATGGAGATTCGTCATATTTTCATTTTGGAATTTTTAGATACTTATAATACTTTTTTTATACTACATACTACGAAAAAATATAAAAGGATGGAATAGTGTATTGAGAAAAGTAAAGAAATTCCCAAATTCAATGTGGCATTGAAACAATTAAAGCAAAAAAAAAAATTCCACTCTTCTATGGCTAAAATTGATTCCAGATGACATTTACAAATGTTTAGACAATTAATTCGGATCATGAAATAGATCATAAAGGATCGTTTAAAAATTAAATTTATGGACCTTTCTGTTAATTTTTCTATTTGTTTCTTACAATTAATTTCAGGACGCTCCTTGTTTTTACCAAGCAATCGCAATGCACTTAGTTTGTGGCCTAAAAATAAAGAATTTTTTATCATATTTTATTGACTAATTTTTGGTAAATATGTTTCATAGATAGAAAAAGGTACTATTTTCATACTATTTTTTCCTGGAAGGCACACTGTTTTGCTTCAGAATATTTTATGTTCAGAATGGCTCCAAGAAAAACGCTGTATGAAAACATGTCAACTACTTGTTAGAGTACGTAGGTGTTTTTATATAATTTCTTAGTTGATTCTACATATGAAAGAAAAGGAGCTGATATATTTTTAGGTTGTCAAAAACAACAAAATTGTCTTTTATGAAAATATTATTAATAAAGTTGCCAAGTAAATATTTTAATTAGTATTTATTTTACATTTCCTCCAAAGTACATATTGATGTAACTTGATACACTTGCAAGAATGTGCAAAACCCACTACATATATGTTCCGCAATATACATAAACATATGTTTGTGAATGCGAAATACATTTGCTCTATAACTCTAAATTCCTTCCCTACTTAATATGATTATGAACAAGTTTCACCAATGTCAATAGAGCCTATTTAACTCATTTTTGTAGATAAAAAGACAGCAAAAAGGTAAAAAAATGTCCCAAAATAAAATATGAAAATATAAAAATAAAGCCAATTGCTAAGCATATTCGTTGATGAGATTTTGGCGTATGTGTTGGTGGAATTGTGCCAATACGTAGGTTGAATTCCGCTAAGGATCGCACCTGCGACCTTCCGATTGGCAGCCGAGTAAGTTATTTACTATACAAAAATGGCCACAGATGTTTAGCGTTAGTTACTGGCTTATTAAGATGTCACCCCTTTACTCCCCTACCAGTGAGCTCGGTAGAGAGACGAACGATTTTACTGCGTATGAGAGTTGCTCAAGTGAGTCTGAAGACTTTGCGTTGCTTCTGAAGAGAGTTGCTATTGCGTCAAGTGAGTCTGGCGACTTTTTTTGCGTTGCTGCATCTAGTGATCTGACGACTTTTTTTTTTGCTTTGCTGCGTCAAGTGAGTCTGACAACTTTGCTTTTGGTTGCGTTTTTGCTGTGGGTAGATGGCGCTACGACAGCTGTTTGAACGTTTATAGTCCGTGGTCACCAATTTAGCGTATGTGTTGGCGGAATTATGCCAATACGTAGGTTGAATTCCGCCAAGGATCGAACCTGCGATAGTCCAGTAACTTATCCATTTGACAAAAGTGATCGCTGATGCCTAGCGTCTGTTACTGGCTTATTAAGATGTCACCACAAGATAAATGACCTCAACAAAGATATACGAGGACTCTAAGATCAATTTGGATTTAAAAAAATATATCACCAATTAATCCAATCTGCAGTTTCGAACTGAAATATAAAAATAACAACAAAAAATTATGTGGTTTTAGAATTTATCAAATTACTATTCATTTTTGCAGCAATATCTATATTTTAATTATACGAACAACCTCCTCAACAGATTGTAGAATGCCTCAGATAAGATTAATATATACCAAAGTTTTCACAGTCAGATTTTCATCGTTATTTTGCAAATCCAAGAAAAAAGAAAGAAAATTTTTAAGCTCGTATTTTATTACTTGGTTAAAAATAAATTATCAGGGCTTCATATTCAAACATGCAGTCAACATTGAAAACTTCTATTTTGGTAAGCACTATTTTCTTCAAAAGTCTAGACCATCTTATATTTAATCAGCCTGTAAAAAAATACATGTTTCACTACAAAGATACGTTCTGTGTCCATAATACACTACTTTAAATAAGGTAATGAACAAATATAATGTGCCAGAAGCATATCCTAGAGAATCATTCTGAAATAAAAGTGTAATCTAGTACTGAAACTGACTATAACCCAACTTTTATGTATAGGAAATGTAAAAAAATCGCATTAAAAAAGTTTTACGGTTCTCCATTACTAAACTGTCTAACCATTTCATTATTTTTGTCTTTTTCGAAGTTGTCGTGAAAATTTACGGGATTGCTTGCGGTTGATAAAAATTTTTATGCTTTCATTCCATATTTTATAAGCTGCAACATGATTTAATAAGAACTGTTTGAAAATTATATAAGTTTTCAAAACACAGCGAAAGTTATGAATTAGCGTTTAATAGGATTTAAATATAAATTTATGAAACAACTTTGAAGAATAATTGGGCTATTTTTTAAGAATCAAATACAAAGTTTGAAAATATTTCAAAATGAACGAACAAAAAAGTAAGATTTCATTTGTAGAAAATGGACAGAAATGAAACTGTATTTTCACATCACAAAATTAGTGTATATTCAGTAACGCTTAAAATTTATATCACGAAGTTAGGCCACAAGCCGACATATTAATTAGAAACAAAAGATCCTTGTTTATTTTTACGGCTTAAATTTGTCTTCATTCGTAGACAAGAAATAACATTTTTCCTAGCATTCATAATTAGTATGCTATATTATAAAGAATAACAGAAATTATGATTGTTGCAGCGTAAAAATATTTTAACTACCTTGTTTTCAGTGTGCGTATATATGTGTATATTTCTGATAGGAAAAAAATTACATACTGAATATTCAATACATTTGTTTCCCAATATAGCATGCCTTTCCAACTGATGTAAAATCCTTTAGTGATTTAAATTGCAATCTATGTATCAAATAAATACTAGTTTGGGTGCAAGATTATTTTATACTTATTAATTATTATTATATTATTAATATATATATTATTACTTTATAGCTTATTTTTGCTTTAATTTGAGTGCGAATAATTGATTTTACAATTTTTATAATACTTCTGTGCCACCTTGTATTACTAAAATACGAGATATGTATATGTATTTATTACATAATGATATTGTTTAAAATATTCTTTTTTTAAGAGAAATAATTGTTCCTGAAACAACCAACATAAGCATAGTTAGTTGTTGAATATTTCTAGAAGCATTGACCAAAACACTATTTCAGTTTAGTAATATTAATGTGTCTGACATGAAAAAAAAAAGGATGACAGCATAACTAGCTGAAATATTTCATGTAAGATACTCTCTCATTTTGAAATGAAATAGTTATTATAAATTAAGTTGCTTGTTTAAAATTGAATTTTAAATTCATTATTCCACCTCAGATTCAAATTTATGAATTTACAAATTTTGTAATTTTTTATTTAATGCAATATTTTAATAATTTCAAAATTTAGTAATAAATTAATGCTTCAACTACATTTTAAAACCAGTTTTTTGGTGCCATCTGGCGACGAATTTTGGAGACGCTGATTTTGATACTCCATAATAGGTTGAAAATAATGAATTATAAACTGAATATTAAACAGAAAAATAATACATATTTTTAATATTTTCATAAAACCATATTTTAGAAAAATGCTTTCATTATATAAATTTTTGAAGTTAATGATTGAGATCAATATTTTAATTGAAGTCAATAATTAAATGATGAGAGGTAAAAAATTTAAGTGACTTTAATTCAACTAATATTTTAAATACAAAATTTCTCTTAAGTCAATATTTAAAGTACAAAAACACATTATTTTATAAAGTGGTAATTGATGTTGAATATTATCGCATTACTATATAACCTTTGAACCAAGAAAGTTCGAGTAGTAAAGAAAATTATTTACAGAATAATCTAACGGCCGAAAGTGGGCCGCAGTAGCCTCGTAGTAAGGTCTCGGCTTGTGAGCCGTAAAGTTTCAGGCTCGAAACTCGATTCCAAAGAAGAACCGTCGTGTAAGGAGGTCTGTTGTACGTTTAAAAAAAGCCAAATGTCCTCCGGGTTGTAGGTTGGGGAGAAGGGGGTGCCAGGGCAGGTGTCGTTCTGACGGATTTAGCCATCGGACCACGTTTTAAAATTACAAAGTCCACCCTAAAATAATCCTAGTCTTGTTTTACGGCGTGATGCTAGTATAACTAAACTAAACGATCAAAGGAGTGAGGTTATTGGTACTAATCGTCACTATATACAGCTGAGTTTATATGCAGATTATGTGATCTTTTCTTTTCAAAGCGAAATTTGTTCCATAAAGTCATAATAACAAAATAAAATTTAGAAGAAACGCAATAATTAATATTACAGTAATTTTCCTTCTTACTACATTATTTAACTATAATTCATTCTCTCATACTCTCATTAAGCTTGATTTATTTAATTATGAAGATCACTTTTATGGTCTATTTTTCACGCGTTTTCGTAATGCTCTAAAATCTTAATATTTCAGACTTTTGTTGTCCTTTAATCTAATAACTTTATTAATTTTTCATTCGTTACCAATTACATCAGCTAGTTATGGGGTTTAGAAAAATTGAAAATTCTATTCCATAATATTCATAAAAATATATTGTAGTTAGTTTAAGTACTAAGAAAATTTACAACGTTTAAAACGAAAAATTCTCCACTATCTAGTATGCTAATAAAAGTGTACTTTTCAAAAATGTTTTTATTACATGTAGGAAATTTTTATTAGATTACTAATGATCTCTCAGTCTTAACTTCAAAATTCAAAACAGATCAATTTAAAAACTATCTGTTCAATACTAAGTCTATCTGTTCGAGTTAACACGATACATAAGATTCAGTACCCAGATGTAACATTTATATTCAAGATATGAGTCAAAATTGAGACAAAACCAACAATGACTGAATGACTGACTGTGGATCTGTATTATCAGGTATGTGTTAAAAAGAATATTCTAAAATGCAATGACTTAAATATATCAAATTAAGTATGGGATTTTGTGACTGCAAGTGTAGTTTTCAATAAAATTTTTGCTTCAACAGATTGAGAATAACGAATCTAAAATACTATTTTGATTTTTGGGCTCTATTAACTCATATCAGGGATCAATTGCCAGATGAATCGAGAAGAATAAATCACTACATTCAATAACAATACTAGATTCATGTCAAAATTTGATATTCCATAACTTCAGTACACCAGTGCTATGCAAGGCTTTCTTAGGATAGCATCTTCATTGCGAGAAAGTTTTAGTAAGACAACTTCTAATGGTTTTTCTTCTGGAACCTAGAATAGAAAATACATTTCAACATCAAAATAATACCCGAAAAAATGAATGCTAGAATTAAAATTAAAAAATGAACAGTATTCATCTTTTTCAAAAAAAAAAACCATCGAAATTTCTGTTAATTAAAAAAATTAAGTTATTTAAGACTGAAAGTGGGCCAACCTACAATAACTACTGAATTTAGATATGTATCATGCTGAAACAACAAATCATTTTCTTTTAGATCATTGAATTATTTACAATCATTATTTACTCGGAATTTTCTTGATTATTTTCTTGGAATTCATTAACTCTTGTGTAGTTAAAGTATGAATTGAAATTTTGAAACAACATTTTACCATAATAAGCTTCGTCCCGTTTAGAATTACATAATTATTTTACTCTTCCATTATAAGGATAATAGATTTTGCTTAATAAACTTTCGCATTTAAGACTTGGTATTTAGAGCCTATTCTGAATTATTTATTGCATCATTTGAAAATTATTAAAAGGATCACGTATAATTCTCTTGAAATTAAAATCGAAATACAGACTAAAACTTTCAAATTTCAAAGATTTGCTGCCAATATTTTACTAATATATCTATATTAATATTTGGGGATTGATTCCTTAATCTAGAGTTTCCAAACAGAGTGTAGCTTAGATTGGATGTACAGTTCCAGAAACTTTTGAATTTAATTGGAATTTCTCAGAAAAAGATTAGTTAATACTTTAAGTGCAAAGCATGGTTTCTTAGTTACTCGAACTCTGAATATTAATCCTTATGAAAAGGATTATCTCCATTTTTAGTGCTTTTCTATGTAGATAACAGTTTATTAAAATTTATCAAGAATGAAACAATACAAATTGAAAATGCGGTTATTTCCGAGCCAATTTTAATTAAAATCCAGAAGTATTAATAATGAAATAAAAATGATAGAATTAACTTCTATATATATTCGCATTCCTTGTTAAACAGGTATTAATGTAAAATTCCTCTTCAACAATACTATTTAGAGGAATCTCTCCGGTGAATAAGTGCAAGAAAAAGTTAAAGAATTTCGTTACCACTTCTTTGCTATTTTGCACAAAACTGAAGAAAAATATGAAACAGCAAAAGAAGACCGAAACGTATACAAAGAAGGTACTTGGGAAATTCTATAACATACTCATTTAAATAGCAAATCTTTCATTATACAGCAGCAAAAGCACCTTCTTACAATACGATGACATGCTAAAAATAGAATTGACTTTTCATGTCGGTGTTTTTATGTTTTCTGAAGAATATATGTAATTTTCTAGAAAGATCTTCAAATCTTCTGTTCTAACAAACATATCGCCACGATTCTTGCATATTTCAAACCTTTCATTTGGTCACCCAACCCTGGTCAATGTACAATTGACTGCCATTCTGGTAAAAATATTTCAAAAGTATAATATTAATAATATAGTAAATAAATATCACGGATTCATAACAATAAGTTTCTGTTTGAAATTTTAAAAAATGCATACGTATTAATAAATAGTACTCATATGAATTAATAAATGGTATGGAAATATTCAGTCTATATGAAATATTATTCATCGCATTTAAATCTTTTTGAAGGTGTTGGAAGTGAAATGTGCTCGGAGTAGAACTCGGGACCTTTAGATCTGAAGCCTAATAACATAACTACAGGACAAAAGCAATTGCCCAAACCTGCAGATGTTATCTGGCTTATTAAGATATCACCACTCCAGTGAGTTGAACGATATGCGTTGTTGTTGAGTGATGATGAATTGGTTTTGTTGAGTGAGTGGTTGTTGTGTGTAGCTGTTGTGTCTAATGCGCCGTATCCATCTTTGTTTGGCGAGCGGAGAACTTTTTTTTGTAACGCCAAGCGTTATGGCAAGCGTGCGTGAGTTGTTGCTTCAAGTAAGTCTGACGACTTTGGTTGCGGGTAGATGGTGCCACGACATGTTGTATGAAGGTTGAAAGTTCATTGTTCGAGGTCACCATTGTGGGTGGGGATGTTGGCTCAGAATAGAGCCCGGGACCTTTGGATCCAAAGCCCAGTAACATAACCACAGGACAAAAGCAATTGCCCAATCCTGTGGATGTTATCTGGCTTATTAAGATATCATCACAAAGGTAAAACTGCTTTATTACGAATCAGAAAATTTTTTATTGAATGATACCTAGGACTATAACACAAATTATTTAAAAAATTTCTGAAGTACACATATGATTACATTACTGAGGGATTCGATTTTATGTGTTCATATCTTAAAAATGTTTTTTATTGTTTAAAAATTAAAAATATTAGTTACAGCAAGAAACTTTTTGTGTTTTTTACAGTTTTGTCTCTGCTCTTACAATAAAAAAATATCGTAAGATTTCTATAATAATTTGGATTATTGGACAATCGAAATATAAAGCTTTAAAATGTTTAGCAAAAAAATCTATTAAGAGATCAATATACTTATTTAACTGAAAATTTTAAGAAACCATTACTCGTTACTAGTAGAGCCTCATATAAAGGGATGCATAATCGATGTGAGTCATGTATGTCTATGCCTATTTATAAAATTAATATAGGTAATTATATAGTGATACACATCAAGACATTAGTATTAATTAGCAATATTTATAATAACTTTAAGTGCAAATTATTTCAAAAGTACTTCTAAAATGAATTTGGTACAGAGCTCTTAGAATGCCTGAAATAGACTCAACTCTTTTGATGTTTCAAATATAACGGTCTTCCATTTAAAGATAGAAAAAAATGCATGGCATAAGCCGATTTACAGGAAGTTAGAAGGAATACTAGAAGTCTAGTTTCTTAACATCCGAATAGCATAGAGAAAGGGTTTATCAATGGTATTACTTATCTAGATAATGTTCTCAATAAATTCAAACGGGCTTAATTAATATTAAATCTGATTTGAAAAGGAAAGAAGCGTAAGCAATGGAATGTATTTCTTTAAGGTTATTTGAATGCCAAAAAATAAACACAGAGACTTAATTCTGGGAATGTGCAAATGAAACTGTAGACAGATAACAAACTCTTGGATATATTTGAAAACATTCTACAATTAAAATTCCACTAATTAAATATTATCCGTCTTTTTTTTAAGTTATCGAGCTCTGCAATTTTAAGCAATCAGATTTTCTGTAAATGTATTTTATTTAAATCTTGACTGAAGTCTTCAAATCTGTTGCAGTTTCCCATTAGATTTAATCGATTTTCGAGTAATATTTCATTTTTTCATCTCAAAGTTGTTTACATTTATCATATTCACAAACAGTTGCAATTTCAAAAAAGAAGATGCAAAATGGGGATATTTGTGAAGAATTACAATTTTTTGAAAATTACAATACTTTCTCTTTGATTACTTTTTATGCGAGAAAGTAAAAGCACGAGGGGTTCTCTTTTTTATATTAATTTTCAAAATTCATAATTCTGTTCGATACCAATGTAACTTTAACTGTATTAAACTTTAAATTTTCAAAATATTATAAATATTTACTATTAATATTATAAATAATATTAATTATTATTATATAAATATTAAATATTATTTTTTCAAAATATGAACATTAAATATAATATTTTTAAAGTATTATAAATATTAAACTTTTAAAGTATTATAAACATTAAATATTAGATTTTTAAAGCATTATAAATATTAAATATTAAATTTTCAAAATGGGCAAATAAATAAATGCAGAATAAAATTTGACCAATTTAAAATATCAAATGTTATGTATCACATTTATTTTCAACAGCAATACCAGTGTTAAAACCACCGTTTTAAATTTTTAATAGAAACCATTACTATTGATTAAAAAGCAAAGCACTTTCTTAAAAGCTGTTAAACCTAAATTCTTCACACATCATAAATAAAATGGGCGTAATTACAATAAAAAAAATTTTTTACCTTTGAAATCAATTCTAGCAAAAAAATGAAATGAAATGGCTTAGTAAAATTTCAGTCGTAAATTACAAACTTATCCAAAAAAAAAATAATAAAAAAACAGGAAGGAAAAACGGGAGATAAAGGAAGGATGTAAAAAAATATATTAAAAAGGGAAGTTTAATCGGAATGGAATACATTATTCAAATTCTATTTCCTAATAAATTCAATTTACCATTGACGGTTTCCGGACTCATATTGCATTCATATTAGCTGAGATTTTTGCACGATATCGAATAAAAATTGTCAGCGACGTTGGAAATTTTTTAATATCTTTGCTTCCTTTTCTCAAGAACATGGATTGAAATCATATCCTTGTTCATTTAGAAGCAATTTTTTCGATGCGGTCCTTTTATTATTTGTATTCCTCTTTTCGATTGCGGACATTAGAGGGTTCTCTATCTAGAATAGTGAAGTATTAGTGGACGAACAACAGAATGAAAATTAAATTCTGAGTATGACAGCTTGAAGTTTGAATGTTTAAATCATATTGCCTCATTCTTTAACCCTTCTTATTTTGTCGGAGCTTTATATTCATAAATCCTGTCATCATCCAGAATGTTTATATCACTGCATTTATTGCTTCTGACATATTGAAGGAGCATTTTTTAGCTTTTTACAAAATGGGGCTTTGATGGACATAGATGATAGGTATAAATCATATTATGCCTATTTTGTTGAAAATGTATTGACTTCTCTGTTACTGTTGTTAATAAAATGTTTCAACAAAGTATTTGGATTTTATAAATATGCAATATTATATGATTATTCAAAGTATTTCCGAGTGCATTTGTTGAAGGAATTTTGTATTCTAAACGCCAGCTTTTAAGAGAGTATTTATGTTTATGTGTTTATTACTTTTGATATTTTGATGAAAATCATTTAAGGAATTATTACAAAATGGAAAATAATAGTAAGATTTTAGAAAAAGAATTCGATTGTGAAATAATACTTTTGAAAAGTTTTAGAATGTAGATAGAGCGGAAACTGTCGTCTTTAAGAATATATTTATGTTGATGCTATTATTACTGTGATATTTGACACATTTATTTTATTATTTCATGCAGACGATTTTGAAATAAATAAATTTATGTATATTCCATTTCAAAACAAAAATAAGAAATAGAACTATATTATCGTTATTTTTTATACTTTTATTTATTTTATTTATTTATTTATTTTTCAATATTCTTCATTGATTTTGAAATCTTTAAATAAACAATGGACTAAAAAATTACAACCGATAGAATGAAATATTTTGAAAATATTACCATAAAATAGGGTCATTAAGAAAAGTTTTTTTTCTACATTTTTAGAAAAATGTAAAAAAATAGAGTACTACTATATCCTGAAGTGTGTGAAATTCTATTTAAATGTTTCATTCTATCAAATATTTGTCATTATATATTAAATTGTACAAAAATAAAATCGATGATCAAGTAGAACAAATATATTATTCTTATCCATTCTTCTATTAATATCGTAATTTTTCATTAATCTGTTTTCATTTCTGAATCTATAAGGAGAAAAATAGTAATTCTACATACAATATGCCCAATCTCTTTTCAAATTTTTCGGCATTCGAATTCTACCATCAGATTAATAATAAAACCTCAATTTTATCATATTAATTTCTGAAACTGCCATACAAAAATATCTCAGTTCTGTTTACTAATAAGCCTGTTTTGAAAATATGCCAAAAAACTAAATTCTGAAGCTTAAGTTTGTTTACAAGTTAAGTTTATCGTAAGACAGCTATGTAAATAGTCACCTTAATCCTTTATCTGAAACTCTTTGGAAAGGCTGGCTTTAATTAAAAAGAAACATCATTTCAAATAAAATCTCTCATCTAAATTTCATACAAAGGTATATTTAAATGGAATTTTCGCAAAATATTTTGTATGAGGTATAACGATATTTATTTAAAGAGTCATGTTTTAGTTCTAGATAAATTAATTGAAATAATGCTATTTTGAAGTTTAAATCTTCGTTGTAATCTAAATAGACTCTAATAATTATATAAAGAATTAGTTTAATTCCTAGGATTAAAATATGCAAAATAACACTCTGAGTGCAAATAATTAAGATTAATCTGACTTAAATAGTGTAAATATTCATAATAATCGTAATTTGAAAGGTTTCGGAATTTTTTTAATGATAATAAGGCTTCAAAGCAATTGTGCGAGTCTATCATCTCTCGAAACTCCTGTTAAGCTGTAGTTTACTTGCCTCGGAACATATGTATCTTGCGACACCGGAAGAGCAGACTTTGAAACTGGGAAGGAAGTTTAGAACTTCTATTTAAAAATTTTTAATTCTTAGTTTTAATTAAAAATTAAGGGAATTTTTCCACCTATTCTGTTTTAATACGAGGGTTATTCAGAAACTAATGTCTATTTACTTATAAAACATTATAGATAATTTCAAAAAACTTTATTTTTTAAATTCCTTACACGTGTCTCTATTTTTCTACATAGTTTCCATATTTGTTTAAATATTTGTTATATCGTTCTACAAGCTTTTGTATGCCTAAGTAGTAGACGTCTGCCGCCAGTGAATATAACCAGTTATGAACTGCTTCTTTCACTTCACCATCTCTCGCGAAGCGCTTACAGCCGAGAAACTCTTTTAGGTAACAGAAGAAGTGAAAATCACTCCGTGCCAAATCTGGACTATAAGGTGGGTGGTCAATCTGTTCCCATCCAAAAGATCTGATCAGATTTTGGGTGTAAATGACAGAATGGTGCCTGGCTTTGTCATACAGCCACAAAGCATCAGGCGTCAGAAGACCACGTCACTTATTCTGTATTGCAAGTCTAAGTTTAGTTAGTGTAGTGCAGCAAGTGGCTGCATTTATTGTTGACCCTACCTGCATAAACTCGACTGACAAGCCCCCATGTCTATCCCAAAACACGGTAGTCTTAACCGTGCGTGCTGAGATTGTCTGCTTGGCCTTGACTCTGACTGGTGATGTTGTGTGACGCCATTCCATTGACTTGGCTGACCTTTAAAATCTGGGATTCTATGAGAAACCCAAGTCTCGTCCCCTGTAACAATCTTCTCTAAAAATTGATCCCCTTCTTTATGATATCGACTCAAAAACTCAGGAGCACAAGCCATTCTTTTGAGTTTGTGTTCCTCAGTAAGCAGCCTAGGATCCCAACTTGAGCACAATTTGCGAAATTTCAACTTTTCGGAAACGATTTTGTGAAAAGTTGTTCTATCGACATTCGGAAATTCCAATGTTAAAGTTAAAACTTTAAATCACAAATCTTCATGAATCTTTTCTTCCACGACATTGACCAAATCACCTGTGATCACTGATGATCGACCTGAACGTGGTTCATCATGAATATTTACCCATTTGTCCTTGAAAGCTCTCACCCATTTACGCACTTAGCTGCTACTCATTGCATTTAGGACATACTCATCGCGTATCTATCTATGAATTTCCGCGCTAAAAGGTTCCTTGCTGGGAAAAACCGAATCACTGACCGTATTTCACAGTCGGCAAGCTGATCGATTCTTTTAAACATTTTGGAGTAGCTTCATGCCAACCACACTGCAACAATACCAATACAAATTGCGTCGTTTGACAAGCAAAGGCATGCGGGAAGTTGGTGCGCATGCGTGTTTCACTGTTTCCGCGACATTCCATTAGCTATGACGATTTGTATCAGTTTCTGAATAACCATCGTATATTAAGAAAATTTTACCTGATTTTGTAGTCATATAAAAATAATTTCAATCTTCAAAAAAATTATTTTCGATAATATTAATGAAGTTTTCGAAAATTTTGCTAAAAAGAAATTTTTTAATGTAAATTACAATAACACTTGTTAATGATGCAGAGTAATTCATATCACGTATATTGCATTTGATAACTGTTTTTAGATATATTTTATAAAAGTATTTTTAAATGATGTAAAAAATTTTAATTCAGTTTTTAATATTTCCTATTTAATCAAATGATCTTGCTTTCTTCCATTGTTAAAATGTAAAGTTTTGAAATATTGATTTTTTTTTTTTGTATGTGTATCTGTTTTCATTATAAAGCGTTTAAAATAGAAATAAAGGGTGTCCCAAAATTAATTCAAGATTTGAATTTGCCACTATTCGAGCTGTTAAGCGTTGGTAACTCTATTAAAAAACCGTTTGACATCTGTTAATTTAGGGATAATAAAAATGGATTATTACACGATATAACAACATGTTTCCATTGTTGAGAAACATTTCAAAAATAAGGAGCTTGGCTACCACTGTTCTAAAGTTTAAAAATTGGTCACCAAGGCAATATGATCCTTCGCGAATCTACTGTATCGGTCTCTTGTGACTATAAATCTAAAAAAACCATTCACAGTGATTTCCTACAAGAAGGGCCAGGTTGAATTTCACCCCGAATCCTCATCATGTCATGGTGTTTATGGAATGTAATGATTGTTCTTGCAAGACTTGAAAATTGGTACAATCCTACATGCAGAATTATACGTGTTCACAGTGGTGAATAGGATTTATAATCTGTTAATAGCGTATGCGAGTTCATTGAGAACGCAAGACCTAATGAAAGCACGCTGAGAAAATTTGTGGTTTTACCTACTGCATGAAATGAATCTTGTAAAGATACAAGTTCAGAATTTTAAGTAAGATCATCTATAAGGTTTCCCACGAAAGGCTCTTTGTCAATGCTATTGAGAAACCAATTACAGTAGCATTTGTAGAACTTATAACTGCTGCAGCTGTTACAAATTCAATTTCACCCAGAATTATTAAATTTCTTTCCCCTCTTTCCCTGCTTGGTACAATATCTTTAGCTGTATTTCTATTTTAAATACATCATACTTTCAACTGCATTTTCTGACTTGGAATTTTTCCTTGAGTATTTCTTCCGCTGCTAATAAGGACTGTTTCTGAAGCAATGCTCGCATTCTGAGTTCTAAGTTCAATGCACTTCTATGTTATCCACAGCTGTATAATGATTCCTTCGAAACATATGTTTCTCTTTTAAAGCCAAATTAAATGAGCTACACATTTGTGTATGTTTTCAGCGCTACAATACCATCAATTGGTAAAACTTCAAATTATTTTTCCAACCGAAACTTCCATGTCTGAATTACAAATATTCAAACATTTCATTCGTATCCTTTAAGTAGAAACGGATGTGCGAGTCTCTCAGTACACTCAGTTGAATTTCAACTCTCCTGTTCTCTAAAGGTGAAGATCAAATTAAGCTGAAACCATAGATTATGATTAAAAAGTTGCATGAGCTCACTGAACAGAAATGTCATAATAAAGTCTTTAAAATAATAATATGAATTGTTAAATAAAAGTTACTGTTATTTATGAAGTTGTATACATCGTTAAACTCAAGCTTTACTTCAACTAAAACAAATATTAATCATAATAATATGCAGACAACGTTTCAAAAGAACTTTCTCATAAGAGTAAAAAATAACGCATTCTACAAAGTTTCTTTCGACTTCTTATTTCTTTTCAAAACTTCATTCCTTTAGAGTTGATTAAATAGTGCAATAAAGAGTAGACAATAAGCCTGGTTTATATAAAAAGTTTCTAAACAAATTTAGTGCTATTTCATAAATTTTATGGCACATGAAGAAAGAAAACAAGAACGCGGCACATAAAAGTCAAAACCTTTCTCCAACCTTAGAAAATAATTTTTATCGTTTTATTAAAATTCATAAAGAAAGTTCTATTACAATCTCAATAGGGTTTTTTTTCTGTATAAAAATCAAAAGACTTACGTAAATAGAGTACAAGTATAGCGAAAAATTACTTCTTTAATCTTCTGTTAGCTAGTACCCTTATTCCCTCAGATTGAATTCAAAAGTTGCTCGGTTTACATGTTCTTTTGTTATTTGAAATACCTATATCTGTAATCTTTATAATTAAATAATCTTAAACATACAAATTTATTTTTTATCTTAATAACCTTAAACATTCATACACTTTTACAAATTTCTTTTATTCCTATTATACAGTAAAGAATTGCTCATATTTCTTTTAAATCGTTCTAACTATAAAGATTAAACCGTACAAAAATCACCATAAATTTGTTAAAAATAAAATGATTAATTTATTAAAATGTACTAACATAAATTCTGTTGTGTTTAGACACTCAATCGAATTTCCACAAAAATTTCAATTATGTCATTAAATTCCTTTCGTCTTACAAAATAACATTAAGATCAAAATATAAAAGAAAAAATAACGACATTAGACATGGCAATCAAAGTAATCTTAATTGTATGTTCCTGCTTTTGGTAACGACGAATTGAATTCTATTACAACCTAATTCCTCGAAGATCTATATCAAGGTACCTGAAAAAGCGAAAAACTATTTAATTGGCTAGAAAGGTTGAATGTATACAATGATTATACTATCATTTGATGAACGATTTGCATCAGACATTTCGTATGATAATAATTTATATTTAACATAACATACTGATACGTCGTATTCATAATATATTAGAAAATTCACGATAGACTTGGATTTTACGTCGTTTGTGCTATAAAAGGTTGTTAACAAAATAACGTGACAGCTGAACCGCAATCTGGGTCTATTCTGATCTCCAAAACAAAACAAAAGTACATGCCCAGAAAACGACTTATGCAATAATTGAATTGTTTTTGGATTATATGGCATATGACACCGATCATATTTTGTACGGAAATTACAAACGGCAACTATTATATATTGCTTAACAATGAAACACGTTGCTCTCTTCCTTTTTTTAAACCTATAACTACCAGCTGCCAAGACACCATTTCATTTTCGTTGGAAATACTTTATATCACAAATGGCGGAAAATTCAAATCCTGTATGAATTTTGGGGCACTCTATATTAACTTATAATTGGGTTTCTTGCTTGCTCATGATAATGTAATTGCATTTGAAATCATATATTTTACGGGGAACAACGTTGGATATATACCAAAATTTATGATATAGGGTGCAATTTTCTCTGATAGTATTATCACTCTAACAGCAATACACCTCGAATATTTTTTCTGATCATGCTTTTTCAGATGAAGTATCGTTTGAATTCTATTTAAAAACTCAATAATTCAAATTTATGCAGTGTATCACAAAATTCCTTCGCAAACTGTAAGATTAAGTCAGAACTGTAAGATTAACTCATTGTTATAATAAAGGAACTGAACCAAAGAATGATAATTTCAATGGAATCCTTGTTTGTTAATTAAAGAAAGGGAACGCCACACAAAATAAAACTTAGAACATTGATTTTTAAAAATACAATCTTTCAAAAGCAGTGCAACTTACATGCAGCAGAGCAAATATAATAATAAGTAGCAAACAATAGCAACGGCGAGCCTTTTTGTTCGTAATTTTTCCTGATTTATAGTTGCCTTATATCCCAATTTGAACCACACGTGGGCCTATTTTGAGAACTTCCAAATTTTGAATTCCACCAAAAGACGAAGAAGACATTTAGATTGACATCTCATGAAACCTCTATGTCATACTAATAGAAGAATGCTTGGAATGCAACGGTTCACACGGCGAAAATTTAATAAGAAAAGATTTTTTCCTGATAGGACGCCAACCCCGATGGCTATGCTGACTTACAACTAGGACATAGAATTTTTTCAATGTTCTGAGTAGTCTTTAAAATCTGTTCTGAGTACTCTTTTTGAGTGAGTCTTTAAAATCATACATGCTTTTATTCATAGGATTGATATTTTAATGTGAATTTATATTTCATTAAACGTGAGATGTATATAGTATATCATTCATCGTCTTCTTTTACTTATGTAAATGATAAAGAATCACGTATAAGGGGGGGGGGTACTATTATCGCTTGTGATCTCAATATTTTTAGACATATCATTTGCTGTTGTTGACACTTTACAAGTCCGCTGATAATTATCTGTCTCGACTTAAGCCAAAATTAGTGTCTCATGTTTTTTCAGCAGGGCCAACTAAGGCCAAGAGTATGATTTTGCTACATCATGTGCCACATTTACTTGCACAACCTCTTTTTACAGGGGGGGGGGGGCACATTCACACATCTCACAGGTATAACACAGAAGAAGAACAACTATGTCCTAACCAGGGCGCTCCGATGACGGAGAACACAAGTTATCTCAATACCAGGACGCCGGCACCATATAATTTATAAACTCTTAACATTTTCAAACAGAATTATCAAAGCACCTGAAATTTACTTTTCATCTTTCTCTTTTTTTCTTGAAACATTAAAACATATTTTCATAACTAAAACTATATACACAAGACGAACAATAGCTTATTTTTCTAAATATATTTCACCAAAAGCGGAGATGTATTGTTCTCGTGACAGGCATTTTTTTCCTTTATGATTCTTTACTTTATTCCATTTTCTTCCTTAACAATTTTTTACTTTAATATCCTATACTTATGTTGCTTTTGTTCTAGTTCATTTAATTCTCTTTCAGTCAAAAACGGTCGATTTTAATCGCAATCAAAAGAATATATTAGGACTGTGCATCAGGCGTTTCTTTGACATGTTAGACTTTGATAAAAATTCACAATATTTCATAGGAATGAAAACATTATTCTACTTTTAGGCTATAAATATGCTTGTCGATAATCATACTCATATGCATCATATTATGCTGTACCACTTAGAGAATGGATGGAAAGCAGAGCAGTCATTTCGCGGTCTCAACGAGCCTTTCAGTGAGGACCCAAGCAAAGACAGTCAAGACAGGGAAAGACTTACCTATTTCAAATATGGAGAAATTAGCTTGAAAGACAGGACAAGATCGACGTTCGGATTTCGACGACCAGGCATTTTTGGAAGTCTTTGGAAGAAGACCAAAGCTTGACAACTTGAATGCTGCCCGACAAATTCAATGTGGATAATTCAACCCTTCTTCCTCATCTCCAAAAGCATGGAAAGTTATGGATAGGTTCCCCACTTCCTCAGGGGCAACAATAAAGACAAATATGTTCGAATTTTCACAGATTTGCTTCAACGCATTTGCATATTATTGCATTTTCGAAGATCTTGTCATTGAAGATGAATCATGGGTTCTGTTCAAAAACCTCTAAAGGAAGAAGTTTAGCTTCTCGCCAGGAGTTTCACCAAAAGGAATAGCGAAGGACAGTTAAGAACATAATGTGGAGTGTTTGGTGGTACATAAGCGGAATCAACCATTGGGAAATCCTCTTTAATTGGATTTTTATTGGTGGAAGGACGACGATGAACGTCAACAATGGTGGATTGCTGATAAAAAAAAAAGTTTAGGGGAAATTCAACACCAGCAGAGATGTTTATTTGGCACAACTCGACAGCCTTCATTCCGCAATCGAGACAAAAAGACCGCACAAAAAGAACCAAGTTCGTTTTCCATCACAACAATAAGCGCCTAATAATTATGCACTAACCCAATGGTTTAAATTATACTCTAACGAAACCTTAATATTTATTATTACACAATCGGTTAATATTTTATTTACCAATAGTAACAAATTTCTAATGATAGACAAAAAAATCGGTATATAAATCTTTCTAAAACAATTTATCAAACCCTATTTCACACACATTGTCAATTTTACTTTTTTCTATATTTTCTACAAACTTATTGACTTCCTATATTATAACATAGGCAATTTGCCAGCAGTTATTGAGACTGATGGAATTCAAATTCGACTGATGGCACATTCGACATTGAACCGAATTATTTTCTACGTCGTCCTTAACTGTTGTTGTTTTCAACAGCTGTCTTCGATGGCTGCTAATCAAAATCTCATTTGCATGAATTCAGAGTCTTTCACTGGAACTGATTAGCCAACTATCCTGGGAATAGATTCCCATGAAACTGGAAAAGGATGCGATGATGTCAATGTAAACGGGAGCTGGAAAAATAAACCTAATTAATTTGATGAGCGTGAATAATGATCATGGTTATGTAAAGATAAGATTGTTTATACCTGCCCAAGAGCTTTCTAATTAGGTTGAAATATTCAGGAAATAAATTCTCTGAGGATTGAAACATGTTATTATGTTCATTGCTTTAATTAATAAATCTTTTCATCCCATAGCAAGTAGATGTATTCACAAAGAATTCGGAATCTCAAACTAAACGATGTGTAATTATTAAAACTGTATTGTTATGCCAGAATTAAAGAAAATCATAAATTTGAAATTATTTCAGTATATACTGTAGGGATGAGTTTATATTTAGAATTACGAGTAATATTTTGAATTTGCATGGTATACTATAATCAGGACAAATAAATAAACACAGTTTATCGAAATCCTTATATCAGTTCAATTATTCAGCAATTTTTTATTGTGAATCACTGAATAAAAAGAAAAATATATTAAAGAATTTATGTGCGTGCATTTGCTAGAATTGGATTTGTATGCAAAAGTAAAAGAATTTTTTTGGCAATCTGAAAATATATGTTTATATATTGCGAGGATTGAGTTATTTTTAAAATTAATATTTTGAATGTTGGTATTTCATCCTACTCTAAACAAAGATTAAAAGCTATCTATGGTAAACAAAAAATTTTAAATCATTTTATAGGTCATATAACAGTATAAGTGTTCAGTTATTCTTATTTTGATTCGTTGAATAAGAGTATTTTAGTTAAAAAAGAAAAGTATTTTAATGCTTTGATGTGTATTTCTTAGAACAGGATTAATATACAATATTTAAAGAATTTTAACGGTAATTTGAAATAAATGGTTTCAAAACAATTTTTATAGCCCACATTCAGAAATGTTTAGACTGTTGAAAATGTAAAAATATGATATGTCAGTAGACGAAACAGCTCACTAAAAATATACAATGGAAAAACTGTTTTAAAATTTATGTTTGTTTTTCCACTTACTCTCCACTGTCTCAAATTTAAATGTCTTTCTCTGTTAGCCAACAGGCATAGCCCTTCATGAGATTCATTCTGTCTCCGCAAATCAATTGCAAAGCGATTTCAAGAGACTGTTATTTCGCTTAACAGACTCTTCTTCCCTAAGTGTGAAGATTATTTCTGATATTTGCTAACCGAACGTTTCTTTCCTTTTCATTTTTATTATAGTACAACAAACGAAGCTTTTTGGCATTTAATGTGTACTGGCCAGGATTGGATTTCCATCTTTTGGGTATTATAAGGATAATATCAATTTTAAAATCAGACGTAAACAACGAAACGTATCGCTCGCATATGCATAACACAGCTCTTGCTATTTGCACATGAGCAGTTTTCGTACATAAGTGGAATAATTAAAATCACCATTATAAGTTTTATCTTTTTTAAGTTTTTAAATACCTGTAATGCACTGAAACCTTCTACAACAAATGCTGTACAAAATGGCATAAATACCTCCAAATTCCGTCAACTATTTCTCGAGTTCCAATATACAAACGCTTTAGGGAGATTAAAAGTCTACTGAATATTGTTGTCAACTGATAACTGTATTGTCTATCCTCCAACTGTAGGTGTCGTACTCTGTGCTGAGGCGTAACTTCATTTGCGTAAGGGCAAAATTGATTCCCAAATTAAAACTTTCTGCTCATTTCATTTGGAGAGAATAACCAGGCTAATAATTATTCCTTCTACTTAACCACATAGATTCTTGAAGGGTATTTAGAGGCATCACGAAGACATTGAACTCTAAAAACCATCACCAACCATGTTCTAACTCCTTCTGTAGGAAAGACACGCCTTTATTACAGTGAAGGTATCTCGGCCTTTCAATATTATTTTTTTATTGGGAAAACTTGAACTTGCTAACTTATTCAGCAACTTTTCGTCCCCATACTCATTGTGTCAGTCAGGGAAGGATTTCAATCAAATGGGCAATAATTTATTTTTACTTCAACGAATGAAGTACCTTATTAAACTCATAAAATTTTAAACTTCAACATGAAAGGAATATTACATGTTTCATTTAGTTTGCTTGTTGTTGATGTTATTGTTTATTGCTTACCTTGGATTGAAATCCAATTCAAACCAAATTAAAAAGATCTTGAAAAGAAGGATGCTATAGCTTCTGAGGATGATGACCCATGAGCACTCGTGGGCAGAAGTCTGAATTTCGTTCGCACTCACTCCCTTGCACAACCACTTCGAACAAGGGTCTCTTTCACGTATATCATATACAGAACATAAGATAAAGAACAACCCTGTTCAGACCAGGACTCCAACCCGAGATCCCCAGATCATGGATAAGACGCGCTACCCCTAGGCCAGGACTGCTTTTGTTTGCAACATGTATAAATTAAATTTTTGTATCAAAAATAGAATGTGGCTTCCAATATTAGGTATTTAAATCACATAAAAAAGATTAGAAGCTTTGAATTTAGAACGTTTTCAGAGTTGCCAGAATATGCTTGTGTTAAAAGAAAAAGAAACTTTTTTAAGGGGGAAGAATAATGTTTAAAGCACGTCTCTCAAATAAAAAGCTGTAATTCAGATACATTCTCACATATGTATTGATATTATTTTCCAATTCAAATAAAATTGAATGTGTATATAATTCGTAAATTTTTAGTAAGAATGGTTTTTAGCACAAAATATGCAAATTAATCATGTTTGAAAAAATTTATTTCATATAATTTCGAATTCATATTAAAAAATAACTTTTATTTGAACTTTATTGTTTTGTCTCAAATATCAAATAAACTGAAGTGTTTATAAGTTCATACTCAATTGAATAAATAATAAATGAATTAACTCTAATTAACTTTTATTTTAATTCTTCTTTGTCTGAAAACAAAAGCAAATTATCGTCTGTTTATTCAGACTCATTTTCTTGAAAAAAATGAATAAAGTTGAATAAAAATCCAATTACTTACGTTTCATCCGAAATAATGAGCTTAATTTTATTATTTTGTTCATATATGAATAAAAAATTTCGATTATATTTAACTCTAATTATAATTTCGATTCTTTTTCTGAAGAAAGTAGCTGTAAATAAAAATCTCATTACTTATGTTCGTATTGTTTTCTTTCTTCAGATTCCATTTACATCGCTTTATTGTTAAAATTGTGAATGAATGCAAATTTTCATTAAAAAAAATATCGATTATAATTCTGAAAACAACAATTTTTTTCTCTTGGTTATTTCGAAATATTGTAAAATGCGTAAACAGCCGGAAATAATTTTTTTCGTTCTGATTTTATTTGCGAAGGAAAAAGAATTTTTAGGCAAAAAATAATTTTTTTCAACTTTAAAAGCACATTTGCATTGAATTTTATTGTTACAATATTTTCTTTTTGATATCGAGCGTCAGGGCTATTATTTCACAAAATTAGTAAACCGAATGCACTGGTTTATCATTGGAACAAATTCCTTTCGGAAATCTTGAATGATGTACCGAGAATCCCCAAAAGAATTAATAATATAATTATTAAATAATAAAAATAAAATAATAATAATAATCTACATAGATAAAAATGAATGTTTCTCTGTATGTCTCTTGTGCCTTCCTAAGCCATTCATCCGATTGCCATGATAGTTGGTCAGCTTATTGCTAACATCTATGACAGTGCGTAATACAACTATCTATATTTAAAAAATAGTATCTCAACCGTATCTATTTACCAAGGATTGATCTCCAAATAACTCGCCGAGAAGACACAGTAGATTCACTAGAAATGCTAAATCCAAGTTAACGGTTAATATGTTATGGCTATTAAACAAATATGTCATGCAAGTCATTCTCAGTGGTAACAACTTTATTACAGATTATTATTAGAAAGTTTTGGGGAGATCAATCCTGGGAGTTTTAAATTTTAATTAATTTTTAACGTTTTTCGCAGTAGCTTCCAAAAATATGACAGTAAAAAAAAATCACATCGTCTTAATTTCCAAAAATTATCTTTACAACTAAATTAACGATTTTATGGTATAAATATATTTTCTATGTTTAATCAATTTTTAAAAAATTAATCAAATTTTCTAAAACTAAATTTGAGAATCCTTGGTGAATATCAAACGAATCACGAGGTGCAATAAATAGCTTCTTTTATTACCGTTCTGAAATAAAACAAGCTTTAGAATTCTAAAAGAATACGCAAATCTAATACATAAAAATGAATATTTGTTTCTTCGTATTTTATATCCTATCGGACCGTTCATCCCTTTTCAATAAATCATTGAGAAATTATTGATTACTATTATTTTTTCGGCGGCAGCAACGTGCCGTGTGCCAGCTATTAATCAATAAAAAAATGAGAGAATGGGGTTGAAATATATCGTTTGGTACCTTACGCTTTGAGAATCACGGAATTTTATTCCACACAATTGCAAAATTAGTTAACATTGTCCCCGATTTATGCAAACGATTTTAAAAAAATGACCTTGATGAGATTTGCTTCAGATTATAACACGGTCTGACGACTTTGTGTTGGTTGCGTTTGCTGCGGGTAGATGGCGCCACGACAACTGTTTGAACTCTCATAGGTCACCAACGTAGGATCGAACCTGCGATTTTAGGATTTGAAGTGCAGTAACTTAACCATTCGACAAAAGCGAACGCTAATATCTAACTGCTGTTATTAGCTTATTAAGATGTCACCACAATGTTGGGATTCGCAGACGAGTAACAAGACTACCAGACAAAAGTGTACACTCGTGGCCTAAGGTTGTTATCTGAATTTTTAAGCTCCCACTACAGATTTCAATTAACAAACACCCATGCTTATTTCTGCTATTATGAATCGCTATCTCGAAGTCATTACAATATTGACTAACTCAGAACAACAACAAAAAATATATTGTGTTATTCTAAGAGTAAGGATTGAATGACTTTGTATTTAACAAATGGAAGATATCCAAAAAAATCTTTAGTAGTAAAGTAGTTTCATATCTGATGAAGTAATCATTTCACGAATTTGAATAATTTTTTTTTATCTTCATCACCTAAGCAATTCAAAGGATTTGGTAAATTTAGGAAAAGACTACTTACATGGTTTTTCCCCTTTTAAATAAACTTATCTACAATTTTCATCCACCCAGTAATAATATAATTTTTGGAAAGTGATCAAAACCTTTTAAAATATAGAATTAAATATCTATACAAATGGATGCATCATTGTTGGTAAAAACAGAGACTTTTTCTCTTTATATTATCAGTAAATATTGCAAAATCGAATATCATATATTTAAGTCTGTCAGCACTAAAAGGCCTCAAACGCCCGCACAACAAAATTATGATGGATGTCCTAGACATCTGACCATCGATGCGAAATCTTCTATCCCTTTCGTTAAGTATGACTGACTGCATACTCGATATTCGCGTTTTGTTCGTAAAAGATGGATTTGAAGGAGAGAAAAGTTATCTGTGAACTTTGATAGGGTGAACTAGCATACATTTGGTTAACAGCTATCACTTAATAGAGAGCTCTTTTTTATATTAACCTCTTAGGCAGTCATTATGGTTTTTAAGGTGAAAAAAGATTTTTTTTCTCTTCTGTGAAAGAAACACTCGGACTACCAATATTTTAAAGCACCTGAATTTGGATAATGGTAAGAAGGGGAGACTGAATGCTCAATAAAATTATCAATTATTTTTTATCCTGGTTAATTAAAAAGAACTAACATCTTTAGCCATTAAAACATTTATCAATAGATTCAAACACTAATGTAAAGTTACTTTAAATTTCAAATGCAAATTTCTGATTCAGCTGTCCTAATTATTTAGGAAATAAAACTTGCTCACTTTTAACACTAGATTGCCTAAGGCAGTCATTTTGACTGCTTTTCAATTTCAGTTAGAAAAATAATTGTGTATGACACAGCTTCTTAGAATGTTGTGACTTTTTGTGCAACATATTAAAGCATTTATTTATCATTGTAGTTGCCCCCCCTCTTTTATTTCCATTATATATGTGTTATACCTGTATTGCCTAAAAGTAGTCATTTTGACTACATGGAAAATTTTAAATAATCAAATGACATTTATTATTGAATTTAATAAATTTCTTATATGAAATCGGAACTAATTATATGAAATCAGCTCGGCTACGATTTCGTATAACAGTTTATATATTTTATGATTACCGTCACTTGTCATTCGAATCTTTATGCCAGGCCTGCCATCAGAAAATGAGGACTCACAAACATCAAATACAACATACTCTAACAAACGAAAATTTTGTCAAGTACGACTTTGCAACAAAAACAAAACAAGTAATATCTGTGAAAAATGTCAAAAGTATGTTTGCGGAAGATGTACATGAAGATGTAACATAAAAAGATTTCAACTTACATTTGCTTAAAATGTATAAATAATGAATATATTTTTTGTTCCAAAGGAAGTAAATTATTTTTATTGTTAATACTTTCTAATAACTTTCTATATGACTGTAAATAGTATAAGAAATATTGAAAATTAATTTAAAAAAATTTCTTTACACATAAGTTATCCTTTCACAATGCAGTCATTTTGACTTCTTTGGGGCAATATAGGTAGGTATACACTAAGCATCCGTCTTTCTACAGTTAAGTGAGCATTTTTCTATTATGTAGCTCATCGTCACTCACTCCTAGAAGAAAGGAAATTTTTTCAAATTGGTATTTGATCTGTCATGCAGCCTACGGAAATATTGCCAAAGATACAATTTGTCCATTTTCCTGATTGAAATTTACCTCTTGACGTATGTAGGAAGATGTTCGTTAAAATCGAGCTGTAAAGGAATTGCATTTCACTCATTAAATATTTCTAGGATCAGGATCACATGTATTCACAAAACGATATTAATTAACGTCATTCTCTCACTTTTCTGCAAAAACATGTGAAATTTCAAATGCATTGCTATGATTTACAAATGACTATCGAATAAGAATGAAATATCTCTACTATCTGAGCCATCTCTACTGTACAGAAATTTCAAAAAAATTTGTTTGGAGATTGGGATTATGCTGTGGTTAAATTCTGAAAACAAACATATTTTTTGTGTTTTAACACCATCTTTTGCCTAATTGTGTAAATAATATTAACTTGAGTAAGATTTTTTGTAGAATAATTTGTTAGAGGGAGGGAAAAGAGTAATATATATGAAACATTCTATTTTGATCGGTAGATTTCAATAAGATCATGCAATTTGGCCGAAATAATCTAGCAAAAAGAAGGCGTTTCTTTACTATTTTTTTTTTATTTGTGTAGATCTCAGCAAGCCGGCATGGGAATTGTGCGTCTTCTCTGCGATCTAGACGTCCTGGTTTGGCAATGATTGATCTTGTTCTATGTTCTGCCTGTGAGGTGCGTGTATGTGCCCTTGTGTAAAAAGGGGTTGTATTAGCGAATTTGATACATGAAGTTGCTAAGTCATGCTCTTAATCCTAGTTGTTGCTACTGAAAAAAAATTATAAGAGACTCTAACTCGGCTTAACCCTTTAACAGTTTTATTTTCTTTTCTATCTAATAAGAGAACACCTTCCATTTTGGGAATATTTTTTTTTATTTTGATTTAAATGAAAATTCATTGTATACTTGACCTATATATACAAAGTAATTTTGATATCGAAATATAATTGTAATGAATGGTTTATTTTTTGCTCATAAATATCAAAATTCAATAAATCGATGCACGTATGGCACTCGAGAAATATAGTTAAAGGTTTGAAGCTCTGACAGATGACTGTCAGTGGGCTTGTAAAGTGTCATAAGTCACAAGAACACAGATCTTAGAAAAGATTAAGTAATTTCTATTTGTGTCTTTTTTTTAATAATACGAGAACTTCACCTGGATGAGCTTTGAGATAGTAAATTAT
>JAPMOQ010057505.1:12905-35837 GCA_026543055.1 Argiope trifasciata | reverse complement strand
TGTGTGTGTGTGTGTGTGTGTGTGTGTGTGTGTGTGTGTGTGTGTTGGCGCTCTACAGGCCAGACCGTTGGACCTACAGCTACCAAATTTGGTACATGTATACCTTGGAGGTCCGGAATGTGCACCTCGGAGCCCTTTTTTCAAATTTTTAATTAGAATTTGAAATAATTAAAATTTAAGCGAAATTTTGACGTTTTTCCGCTATAACTTCCTAAAATATGATCGCATAAACATGATTTTTACATCAATTTAAAGATTAAAAAATTAGCTTTCTAATGGTATCAGTGTTTTAATTTAAAACGTAAGCTTCTATTTTTAACGAATTTTTTAAGAAATATTTTAACCATGTTTTTTTAGCACGTGACTAGATAAAATAAAAGAATGCCGGAAGTTCAAATAAAAAAAATACTATCGCAAATAAATCTAAAGCAATACAACTTTCAGCATGTGACTGGATAAAATAAAAGAAACATAAAATGTGATATTTTCTTTAAAAAATAAATGCAAAGCAAAGGTTTCTTTAATCGTTTGCAATATCTAAATCATTTATTCCATAAATCATCTTTATTTACAGTAAACCTGATTGAATTTAGACAGGAAATGCATTGAAATCCCGACTGAATGGCATATTTATGTAATCGTTTCTAATATCTGTATCATTAATTTAATACTTTTTCCCCCTTTCTCGCTTTCTTTAAAAAACAAATTTTATATTTTGGCAACATCATCGAAATTTTTTTTTAATATTTTGGAAGCATAACCGATGGTTTAAACTGACTGATTTATAAAATTAAAGAATATTATTAGGAATAGGTGTACTTTTAGAACTTTTCGTCCATCATCTTAAAGAAAATATTAATTTCAGGTCAATCAATGCCCGGAATTACTTCAAAGCTAATGAATATGTGATTTAATTGAAAATTTTAGAACCCTTTACACATGGCGAACCAGCTGGTCGCCAAAGGCGGCTAGTGTAAAATAAAGTTAAGTAATATTTCTTCGTCGTTTTAAGCACAGGCATTCAAAGCTGAAAGTACCAACGGAAAAAATTATGTATTCTTTCAATATAAGTTTTTCAGTATCTGTAGAGTTATCAACTAATTTTTTAAAAGGAAACATAAATGACCTCTCCTCCCCCTTTGATTGAGCATGCGTGTTCTGAGTGATGGGATCATAGCGCTGATAACCCATATATTGTTCTTCCTATAAAGCCAGCTCCAATAAGTTGCGCTTACAGTCGCCGGTTAGTTTCTAATATAATTATTAAAACCAAACATCCCTTTATTACAACCAGAGAAGAGAAAACTTTTTAGCTTTTTGCATCCGTAAGTCAAATATATCCCCGGCAACGATTCCATTCAAGAGAAGTTTGTTAATTTGTGCAATGGTACATAAATATTGTAATTCGTGCAATAAAGGAAATATAGTATATAATTTTGCTATTAAAATCATTAATTTGTATTTTGAACTGATTACCAACATGAATTCACTGTTTATCAGATTATTTTGTCAGGTACATGTA
The DNA here is from genome assembly GCA_026543055.1 of Argiope trifasciata. Taxonomy (NCBI): domain Eukaryota; kingdom Metazoa; phylum Arthropoda; class Arachnida; order Araneae; family Araneidae; genus Argiope; species Argiope trifasciata. The sequence goes on along the minus strand of JAPMOQ010057505.1, from coordinate 34,315 downwards.
AATGTTATAATTACAAAGCTCATTTATACTAAATGGATATCCCCCTGGGGGGCACATCGAAATGAGGATGAGATGCTTCCGGTATGGTGGTTGGATCTCGCCAACCAGGTGGGCACAATAATAGGTGGGGGCACTGGCCCTCCCATCGATGACGGGACGTACTTCCTTTGTGGAGGGTTGTACCATGACCGGTGACGGCCCTTAGGACTCAACTACAGTTCCGACCAGTGTTGCTGTCTGGGCGTTCAGGTTATTCAGTCTTGCGAGGTTTTATCCGTGTGCTTTAGGGCGGGTCGGAGGTCAGTTTGTTGACTTATGCTAAATGTTTGAATTCTGACATAACATTTTATTACCAGCAATGCAGAGTTGCATCAAACTTTGAACCAAATCTATCCTTGAGCAGATTGACTGTGTATATGTGTATCAATAACTATTTGGAAACAGTTATTCGATTGGTTTGGTTTAGTTACATTAACATTCCGTTTTAAAGCAACGCTATAATATTTTGGTACGGACCTCGTAATTTTGAATCCGGTACAGATGATGAGGAGGGTGCCTGTGCTGACAACCTCCCTCCTCAAAAAACTACGCCTCACCAGTAAGACGACTTTTGTTCCGGACCGTTTTAAATTGCACGACGATCCTGCAGAGGAATCATGACTCGAACCTAAAGCTCTCTGGTTCCGAAGTCGACACCTCACCATCAGGCCATCGCGGCCCTCAATAATTACTCGAAGATTTAAAGATACTTCCTTTATATATAATATATATATATATATATATAACATTCACACACTACATAGATAAAACACAGAAGAACAACAGCCATGTGCGAACCGGGACTCAACCCAGGGACGTCTGCATCACGGGGAAGTCGTCCAAAATCAAATCAAAACCCAAATAGTACCATATTGTGTTCAGAAATAATAAACACAAAGTGGCTCAGAAATTGGAAACGAAAAAATACCTCTCTTGTTTTGATTTCATTATTTTTTTACTATTCAACTTCACTATTTACTTTCTAAAAATTTTCTTTATCATAGATCAAAAAATTACAGCATATTGTGCCCATAAAATGAAAACGAGAGACAGTGAAGAAATTTTGACTCGAAGAGTGTGGGAAAATGAAAAGGGGAGACAGTATATCAGCAGTTATTTCATTATTTGTTCAAATTAATTTTATTATTTATTTTCTGATTAATTTTCTTTACTATGCAGACTTCAGACACAAATTGTACTCTATTGTGTCCATATATGAGAAGATGCAAACAAAAAACACTCGTCCCTTTTTGACTCCATTAGTTGTTTCCTATTTTTAGCCTTATAATTACCCTATAGTTATTTTGATGTGGTTAATTTCTTACTTAATTAAAATGAATCTGAATTTTGTACTTTTAGAGACATTTATTTTATGTAATTCTGCTCGGATCTCTGTTTTTTGTCGCTGAAACATAAAGTTCCTCAACCTTATTCAAGGCGCTAACTCAAACGAATAATTTAATTTTGCCATCTGGTTTCCACAGTTCTAAAATTTCATTTATTTGATTTTCTTACTCCTATAATTATTTACAATATATTATTTTCAAGAAATGCTTCACTAATCTCTGTCTGGTCGTTGTTGAAGCATGAATTTCCATTAACCGATTTCACGATATTAACACATACGATAATTTAATTTTATCATCTGGTATCCTCATTTTTAAAATTTTGTTCATTTAATTTTTTGAATTGTACTCTACTAATTTTTAAAATCAATCTAAAATATGGATTTATTTTTTTAAAGGATCTTATTTTTGTTTCAAGGTGTCGGCCGTGATGACGTCAGAAATCCGCTCTATAAACTTTTATTTTCTTCTAGCATGGGGTTTGAAATTTTACAGGTACGCTAGACGTAAACAACTTATACATCTGACAAAAACTTCAATGGACATTTTTTTTTTTTTACTAAATCACGATAGTTTTAGAAGAAGTATATTTTTTCTGACTTTTGTATAATATTTCAAAACAAAAATAAATAAAATTTTGTATGAGATTTTAATGTAAATATATATATAAATTATGAACCCAGGGTTTACAAAAATAAAGTTCAAAATCTTCACTCAATTTTCTTATATCAAGATTGGACCTTAGTGGCTTGATGGTAAGGTCTCGACTTTGGAGCCGGAAGGCTTCAAGCTCGATTCCATTGAAAAACCACCGTGTAATTGTGCCTACTTGGCTAAATCCGTCGGGTCAAGTGTCCTCCGCTGTTATTGTTTGGAGACGAGCTGCCAACTCCGGTGTCGTCCTCGTCGCCTGACCTCGGACATTAATATAATAAGCTTGATATCACGATAAGTAAAGTTTGAAATCAGTAGCTTAAAAGAATGAGACCGAAATACTTACTCAGTTTTCTTTATTATATTATTCAGCTTAGCAAAAAACAAGCCATAGAAATTCGAACATAGAACACTTCTACAAAATGTGAATTATTATGCATTTCAAAACAACATAAATAGTCTCATTTGAAAGCATCATCTGAGTAAGGATTAACCTCATTTGAATGCATATTAGGGTGAGTATTTTTTTTTTCGTCTTGAATTAAAAAGAATTGCAAATTTATTGTGTCTCCCACTTTTTAAAAATATCACTTCTCGAAATGAATTATAAAATTACCAAACTTAACAAAATCTAACAAGTTTTGTTTAGTTATATGAACATCTTGTTTTAAAGTAACACTATGGTTATTTTGAGATGAACTTCGTAATATTTAACCGCGAGGATGACATCTGCATTGATTCTACAAATTTCCGCATCTCACCAGCTGGAGAACCTTTGACACCGAATGATTTAATGTGCATTAGGCCCGCTACGAGATGATTCTTCGGTAGTTGTCGAACCTAGGGCCATCCGATTCAGGGTCTGAGACAGTACCCCCCGGCCACTGTGACCCCCAAAATCTACAAAAGGTAGAATTAAATAATTCAGAGACATTGCTGTTCAGCACAAAAAATTTATTCTTAATCCCAGAATCTACAAATACTCTACGAATTCAATCGAATCAGTAAGGCAGAATAGTTTTGAAGAAAACGTTTTCATCTAATTCGATGATTAAAAAACATGGTTCGTTAAATTTTTTTAGGAATAACAGATAGATAAATTAGAAAAATGAAAAGTCCTAATTTGATGTTTAATAATTATTATCATCAAATCGTACCAAATTATGTTGAATAGTCTTCTCAAAATGTTCTAGCATGTTGTCTAATAAATTTGTCATGCCAGAGAAAACCATACATGGCATTGCCGTATAATAGTTAATTATGGGTATGAATTATACTAGAGATACCCTGTCAACTTTGGCTAGTTATTTGGCGATAAATTCCTGGCATGCGTTAAAAGTATCCAGTAATCGAATTTGTATTTTAGGCACGTTTTTCCAAACCGATTGAAACTAAATGGGACTCAAAACTTTAATTGTAGTCGCAAAATTCCATATCAAATTTGATTGTATTTATAAATGGATTATTATTAGAATCATTGCATTTTTGATTTATTGTATTTATTTTTGTTGTCGTTGTTTCTTATGGAACTTGCCATTGGACCAGCCCACTGTTACGAAAACAACGATTTTAGCCGATATGGTGCGTCTCTTTTTAAAATCATCGTAATTCAATAGGGATGGAGTACTAGTGATAAAAGTACGACGTGGCCTCTCACGTATCACTCATTCGCTTGCACAACTCCTTTATACAAGAGCGCACATTCACACATCTGACAGATTGAAACAGAGGAAGAACAACTATGCTCGAACCTGGAACGCCCAGATCACAGGGAAGAAGCACTACCCCTATACCATAACGCCAGCATTATATACATTTCTGAAAATACAGACAGATGGACGATCAATCTCATCTTGGACTTGGCTCAAAATTTCATAAGTCTGAACTCTATGTATGCTAAATCCGTGTGTCTAATTTTTTCCCTCCAGCGCTCTTTGTTTTGTAGTCATCGTGCTAAATTATATTCGGACAACAAGACAGACGGATTTCTTTCGAACCGATTTCACTCGAAATGTGATAAAAATATGGAAATTTTAAGTAAAGATCGTATACCAAATTTCTATCATTTAATTCAAAGTGTGCACATTGAACAGACGGACAGACAAACGGTAATTTTTCAGAAGTGTATTGTTAGAACCTAGAGAGATCTGAAACGTGAAGATTTAATAAAATCCCGAATTTAAATTTTTTGACGTTTACTTTACTTTGTCTATATCTCTTTTACGATCAAGTAAGCAGGCAAAATGCTGGTTAAACTTTCCAAAAATTATAGACAGATTATTTTGAAAAATAAAAAGATATTTCATTACAACAAACTTTATTTGTTATCAAATGATAACAAATAAAAATAAAAAGGTCAAATAATATTTCAAAGTGAATCCAATATTTTTAAAAGTTAAAATCTGCTCATCGCGTATTGAACATTAATAAATAAATATGTTTTCTATAGCAGAGTAAATCATAACTTTCATTACTTGTCTGATTATCGTACCTAGATATTTTTGCTGTAGTTACCAGTTCTATATCTCATTTATGTCCACTTATTACATTCCTAACCTACAGGGATCATTCTGTAAGTGCTCACTCATCATGTGGTTATAAATGGGAACGTGTCAAAACCAAATCAAACTAGTTTGTGGATGTCCGAAATTACTTGTTTCGGGCAATTTGACATCTATCCTTGGATGAAAGTTTGTCATTTAGAAAGTGCTCGATATTTCTAACACCATATAAAAAGATAATAAATAAAGGCCTTCATTCTCCTTTTATTAAGCGATCGATTATTTAATTACTAGGAATATTTCATAAAATAGAATTAATTCATATTCCCGTGATGAATATAGAACACGCTGCGCGAACTTATTGTTGGGAATACATAACGCATCGTAATTTGTTGCTAAAAATAACAATAAAGTACATTGCTTATTCGTTTAAAATAATCGTTTTTATTGGGTTTTTTTATTTTTATTATTAATTTAATTCTTGCTTGAAAATATTTTTGTTATTATATTATTTATACAATATTTAAATATTAGTTATAACACTGAGATATTATTTTGACGTTGTATTCTATTTAAATAAAATCTTTATGTGTGTGTAAAATGTATTGATACAAATATCAATTAAAACCTGTTATTATAGCTCACCAGGTTCGATTGTAGTAGGTGTATGGTTTGAAAACAGTCATCAGGGTTCAGTAGAAAACAACAGCGACGTTTATTTAACACGAAAACACTAATGTGAAGACGACAAATAAGACGAACACACAACAGCACACTACAGCAAGCAGAAGATCTCAAGTAGTATTCGACCACAGCCTCCAAACAGAATTCAGCAGGAGAGGGAATCTTCTGAGCCTTATTATACGATCTGTACATATGTCTGAAATTCTGCAATGTCTCCTCGCTTTAGCTGTATTCAACTGCCTATTCACTACTACACGACTAGTTACCCCTCACATGACTCTATGCTGCTTCCACAATAAACAACAGGACCTGTATACCGCTCATTTCAGCAATCGCTTGAACTCACATAACTAAGGAATATATCGTCGTTGCTTCGTTATCATCTTGACAATTTCAATTTCATTCATTGCAGCTTGAGACTGCAGGCCTTTTATAGTTCTCCGGGAGCAGATCGAGAAGGTTCGTGACCAATCAAGAGTATCTTGGTTCTTATTGAATGGATCGCAAAAATCCTCGAAGTTTCCAGGAATACCTATTTTGTAGCCAACGTCGCCAAATTTGTCACCAAGATCTAAGATCTGGCCAGATCAGCACTCACAGTGCTGATTGTAAAACGGTCTTTTCAGTGCTTGAACTAACCGTACTGAGAAGCAAAAATTACAGGTGTGTAAAATTATGTATTCCAAATATAACTAAATTTAATTATTATATTCAAAATTATTTAAATATTATGTGCTCAGTAGGAATACACACTTCCATTACAAAGTTCAAAAAATTCATCCCACCTGAAAGCGAAAAATGTATTTTGTCTTTTTATGTATAAAAGACTTTAAAATCTATCTCATTTTATTCCAAATAGAGATAGTTTCGATTTCCTAGTGTATAACTATTTATTTCCTAGTATGAAGAATCAAAATCATCTCCCCCTAAAATTATTTCATTTTTAATTCCCTTTAAAATAAAATAAAAGTATATCATCAAGGAGAAATTTCAAATCCAGAAATGCTTTACATGAAATGGGAGGTGTTAACTTCATTAACTATTTAAAACATTTCTATTGATAATGACCAGCTGCAGGAGTAAAGTCTGCAATTCTGTTTCTGTTTTCAACTTCTAGTTCTCGATATCGCTGGTTTTTATGAAAATCGATGAGAGGGACATTTCAGAAGATAACTTGTCTCAAAATATAATGGTCCGATTTCGACGTTAATCTCCTGAATGTCTGCAGCTTTAATGATCTTCAGCTACAAGCGAATGCGATCGTGATTTTTAGTCAAGGTAATAGTTTCCGAGATCTCGTGATCCATTTTCATTTTTTAATGGTTAAGGACGAAAAAGAATTTATCAAACTGTTGTAAGACTTGGTGCTACTACTCTGGTTCGAGGAAGTCACGGAAAGCGAAAAAGTTTTCGAAACTGTTCTTGTTTTTACCATTTACGAAAAAAGATTATGATTTAGTCGATTCGGAAAAATATGGCTGTGAAATTCACTACTTTTTAATACTCCCATGTAGGGAATGCGGAATTTTGTTTAGTTTAGTTATATTAACGTCCTGTTTTGAAGCAACACTAAGCTATTTGGGGAGGACCTTGTAATTTTGAACCACGGCAGATGACAAGGATGACACCTGAGCTGGTACCCCCTCTCCAAACTTTCCCACCACGCCAGCGGGAAGATGTTTAGCCTTGACGGATTTAACGTGCACCATACACGAGATAATAGGGAAATAAACACGCACAACACCGCTTCATGACCCTTCGACTATAACCCTCTGGTTATTTAAACAGCGTAATGAGCATGAAGTGGGAGAGACATGGAAAAAATCTCCTGTTCTATCCATCTCTGTGACTATTTGTTCGTCGTCTGATAATTATAGATTGAAATTTGGTAAGGGATTTTAATATTGGATAAAAGAAAGCCGAAAGTAATGAGCTTTTATAGTTCAAATGGGAGATAGATTTGGCTTATTAAGTTAAATATGTTAATAAAATAAAAAACTGGAAACGAGGACAAAAAAAAGAGTGAGAGAAAAAAAAAGAACACCACACACACAAAATACAAATAAACGCTATGTACAAACACAATAATAACAAAAAATAAAAATGTGTATGTAGAGTGCTACTCTTGGGAATAATGCTCCTGGAACCTAAACAGATCTTGGTTTATACAGCACATTCTCGAGTGTCCAAATCGAGACTAGCCAGATGCAATACCATTCGGCCTGATGCTTTGGAAAAGAAAAAAACTGTACGTGCTGAAACTTGTCTTGGAGTTACTTTTTCATAACTTTGCATCATTTGTTAGAGAATAATGAAAGTTTGACTCTGGAATATACTGTACACTGATAGCCCGTAGGCTTGCAATAAGTGGATCTTTGGAAAGACTGGGAATTAGTTTCTTATTTAATTATTGGTTCTATATTTATTTATTTATTTTTAATTAGTTTCTTCATTTTTAAAACTTTATTGAGATATATGTGAGAAAATTTTAAAACGACTACTATTGCTGGACTTTTTTAATATCATTACAACTATTTCCTGCAGCTTTTTGTACAACACTACTTATTTTGGGACTGATGAATCCCCCCTCCCCTTTATACTATACATGACATCTCCCCCTTAATTATCACAAGCTTTTTAACTTTCACTTTAATTTAACTCATCATAAAATTAGATAGTGTGTATATTTAATCGAGAGTATCCCACTTAACGTAAAATTAAGAAAGTCCATTTTTGTTCAATTGATTTTTAAAATATCATTTATTCACTAAGACAATGTACAGTAAAAGCTCTTTATTTGCGTGGTATATGCTCCATAAATATGCCGCGAATACAGAAACCATGAATACGGAATGGTAATTTTTATGAGATTAGAGGAGATACGTTCCTAGCTTACAAAATAAAATAAAAAACAAATATATAAAAAATCAATTGGATTGAAGTTTTTGAACACTTTGATTAATTATCTTAAGGCTTAGGCAGTGGTTTGAAGAATTTTGTCATTTTCTCTTGCTTGACAGTTTTTAAAAGCTCCTTCAATTCAGACTGATACGTAGCTGTTGCATTAGTAATTTGCCTCTTAAAAATGACTTCGTTCCATAGACGGATCAATGTTCATAAAGAAATCGCAAAGCTCATTTGCCATTCTTAAACCTTCGCTAAGATTTTTCAAATTAAATGTCACGTTTCCAGAGCTTGTTGTAGCCTCTTCTTCAATAGGTTGTGAATTTAACATCACCTCCGAGTCGGTTTCAGTCAGATCTCCATTTTGCGATTCAAGCCATTCATGAATGTCACTTGATTCTATTTGTTCAAACCCATCTCGTCCTATTCCATTCGCGATTTCGGCTATGTTTGCATTGAACAACATACTTTAGACACAGTTGTAATAAGATCTATTTTATTTTTTTATCAGTCCGTTTGATGGCATTTGCAAAAGATAATGGGTTTTAATCCTTTCATTATTATGTATGTACTTATTAGATCCGCGAATAAAGAAATATTTAGCCGCGAATATAGGAAATGGGTCGCATTTTTTTAATCCGCGAATAGTGAAAACGCGAATGAAGGAAACGCGAATAAAGAGCTTTTACTCTATTTATTGCATCAGTGATAACATTCCAAAAAAATTCTTTAATTCAAATGGAAAATCATAAATTGGATATTCAGCTTTCTTTTAGTATAGCTTAACACAAAACGGCGAGAATTTCGTATTTTGAAAAAATGCTTAAAATGGAATCAAAAATAGATTTGCACTGCTGTGGTTTTATTCTGAAAATAACATGTTTTGATCCAATTCAGTTTTTGGTAGCATAAAATAAATTTCTCATTCAGACGCTTGAGAATACCTTAGAGTATGAAGTTGATATTTTATTCACTTGGGCCAGGTTTATTCTTATAGTTACCTTAAAGATAAAATTTCAAAATCTGGAATATATTTCTCTTTTGCTGTTAATAGAATACACAAAATCGGGATATAGTGATTGTTGAAGTTTCTGAATTATAATAAAATAGCCGAAATATTGAGCATTGTTAAATATAAAATTCTGATTTTTTTTAACTAATGAAACACTGACAGTTAAATTAATTCATCGAAAAAATTCATTAAATATATTTTGTTTATATCTGAATATTTTTGAACAAAATTTTTAATTCAGTGTCATAGGCTCAAAAAAATTAAGAATGTTATACATGAAAATCAAATAATATTATAAAAATTAAATAGAAGAAAAATGAAATATACGATCGCAAATTTAAAGTTATCATGCCATAGCATTATTATTTTAAGTCATTATTTTACTTAATTAATTTAATTCATTAACCAGTTAAAATTTCTTTGAAACAAGAGAAAAACTAATGCTTCAAAAGCGATGAATTGAAAATTTCTCGTAAACGATCTTTAAAGACTCATTTTCAATACAAAAATATTCTTTATAAACCACCTGAAATGGATTTAAAAAATTTAAAAAAAACCAAAACTCTTACTTAACACATTTCTTTGCATTTTCCCCAATAAAAGTATTGCATCTCCTATCTCACTCACTACATAAAATTGTGGACCTTGACCAACGTTTTAAACGCAACACGTATTCAGAAAGTTTACAGATAAATTGATAAAATTTCTGTTAAATTCTAATTATCTGAATTTTTATTCAGATTTTGTTATTTCAAATAATGTATTAATGATTTTGTTATTTCAAACAATGTAATTATTTTTGCCTTGCCTTAAGTAATGTGTAAAAACTTTAGTGGAATCAGCGTTTGGAAGAGAAAAACGCACATGTGAAAGATTATTAATATTTAAAATAAATTATTCTAAAATAATTTCATTAACAAAAGTATCATAAATGTCATCAAATCTCAATTTATATTATATTACGTGTTTTAATATAAGTAACATATATTCTTTTTCATATATATTACTTCCTATATTGAAACATGTATTTGTTCCTCCTCAGTTTATGATAAGAAAATGTCGCCCTAAAAAAAGGAACAAAACGAATTTATTTCATAAACAAAATTCTTCAATATTTTTAAGTGTTTCGACCGTTATTTATAATGATCATTCTTCTGGATGAACAAAATAAATAAATCTAAATTATCGAACATTCAAAATGGATAAATATATATGAGAAAGAATATATATATGTTACCGTTAAAGTATGAAATCCGTTATTTTATAGAATACCTAATTATTCCATGAAATAACTGATCGTGTCCGTTAAAGTATGTAATATATTATTAATTTGACACTTTAACTAGTTATTTTATTGAATAACGATCTGCAGCCCGTTAAAGCGTAAAATAATCTATATCATATATCTCGCTTTTTAGTATAAGGTACATTTACGATTCGTCTTTAGTAATCCTTGTTGTAACAAATGATTTTATGGTACGTTTCCATAAATACAATGTATACGCTGCATAAATTAGATAAATTGCTTCTTTTTATTTTAATTGTCTATCATTAGTTTGTTTATAGAATGCCTAGTTATTTCATTTTAGATAGATTGTTTATTTTACACTTTCACTGTCTCTCATTAGTTAATTTATAGAATACCTAGTTATTCTATGAAATAACTAGTTAAAATATCAAATTAATAACATATTACACACTTTAACGGACACAATCAGTTATTTCATGGAATAACTAGGTATTCTATGAAATAACTGCATTATATACTTTAACGGTAACATATATAACAGAATCATATCAAAAGGGATTATTTATGGAGGAATATAAATATGAATGAAATAAAACATGTATATAAAAAGTAAGATGAAAAGAGTAAATGAAAAGCAAATTCATATCCAAATTGAATTGATGTGAATTTTGATTGTTTATGCAGTTTTGATTGTTTATGCAGTTTTGATTGTTTATGGCAGAGCATTAACTGATTTTAAAAAATAAAGCTTTCTTATACGTGAACTCAAGTTGCTGATGAACATGATTTGCTTCATCCCCTTTTCAATGAATATTTTAAGATTTCTCTTTAGTTCCTTATAATCTCTACTATCAACTGTGTGCGAGTGTGTGTGAAATTTAGTAATTTGCTCAACCATTCTGACCTGTAAAGCATACACACACATTTAGACATACATTATTTTTATTTGTAGTAGATATGCAGTAATAGGTATTATTTTCTTATAAGATGGAGAATGAAGATAGAAAGAGCAAATTGTTCTCATTGGATATTTTTTAATTGCAATCAGTATACAACCAAGTTTTTTTTTTATTTTGATACGACAAATTTAAATATAGTTCACATATATAAGAATAAAAGTTGCAATAAACTAAAAAAAAAATTTTTTTTTTACCTCTGAGTATAGATTGAGAGCAGCCACGAATATTATTAATTTAACTGTTAAAATAAAAATTCAATTTTAAAAAATTAGCTTAAATTCAGTTTAAAATAATATCTTAATCAAATACAGTTTTAAAATTTAAATTTGAGAGAAGGAGGATTATTTGTCTGCTTACTAATTTTTCGAGACCCATTTAAAATAACTTGTAGTGGAAGCACTTCTGTTATATTTACCGAACTATTATTATTATTTTATTTGTTTTACTTCTCCCAAAATCACGTAAGGAAGAAGCAACCTGCCAAAGCTACCTCCGCTAGAATGACGGAGGCCTTAGCGAAAGTTCTAAATTTTTTTTTATCCGATTGAAGATGATTTCAAAAGAAAGTTGCTTGTTTGTAATATGTCCGGGTCATTTCTTTGTCTGGTGTAATTAAAGGAAAAATCTAGAATATCTTTTACTGCTCAGGGCTGTTTTAATTTTAAAAATGATATTCACAGGTATTGTATAGAACAATTTTTTTTTCATTTCTGCCAAGTATACAAAGAAAACTACTGTAACCGTCAAAAAAATTAGAACTTTTTTGAAGATTCTTCTAAAGCTCAAGCATTTGTAGAATATCCCCGTTCCGAAAATGCCTCATTTTGTAAAGAATGTTTTTGAGAATTATATCTGTCTTTTTGTGAAAGCGATGAATTAAAAACGTTTCGAGCTAGGAAGATGAAATTTGGAATTTGATTTTTAAAGATTTTTGATTTTTTGTTGTTGTTGTTGTTGAAACTCATTCAGAAGTTTGTCTATGGAACCAAATGCAAAAAAATAAAATAACACAGTGTAAAAAAAAGAATAGCTAACATTAGATAGATAGAAAAATTAAATTTTGTGTATGATAGTGTCACCAAAATTTCAGCTTGGTCTCAGATTTTCATTTTTTTTTTCGTTCGAAAACAAAACCAACAAAAATTCCTCCTTTTTTATTCACTATGTTACAATCACAAAACGCTCAAGTTTAGCACTCTGAAAATAAAAATCTGAGCAGTAATAACATTCCCATCCATTCTTAAGATCCAGAATTTTTATTTAAATGAAATGAGATAGTATCATTATTAGGAAGTATGCGAGAAAGTTTCTGAGAAACCCCTCTTATTGATTAGTATTTCAATCTAAATACCCCAGTAAAAATTTAATATAAAATATATAATAATAAATTATTTACATGATATAGCATATCTATAACTGTCACCTCGCGACTTTGTCAATTTTCCTATACTAGGAACATTAGTTAAATAATTATTTTAGACGTCAATTTAAATTCAAAGGTCAATCTTACATCTGTTAATTCAAATTGATCCTTGATAGAAACTTTCGTGTTAGTTTAGAGTTAGTAGTCTTACGGGCGCCTATCTGTAAATCGAATACCAACTAACTTTCCCCACAGTTTTCAGTTCCACTCTGTCTTCTAATTTAGTTTCCGATTTCTGTTTATACTAGTGAAATTAGATTTTGTCTGGTTGTTTTGAGAGTGTTAAATCAAACATGGCTTGGAAGGTAAAAGCTTCTGAATAATCAAAATATTTTAATATGTTCTTCTGCCAATTATTCCATTTACGATTTATTGATTTATAATTTGACCCACATATGGCTTAGAATTCATAAATTATTCAGAAGTATCTGGTAAATCTTAAACTGCATTAACGGGAAGTTACAATTTATAACTCAGCTCCTTTTGCCAAGCAAATTCTGAGAACAGTGACAAAAAAGTTGTTGACTGTCGTTCTTGTTTGTTGCTTTTGCCCATGAATGAACTTAAAAAGTAATTTAAAATAAGATTAAAGATTTAAAATAAGTAAGAAATCGGGGAAAAAGGGGTGCAGTGAGCACCCAAGGGCAGAAGTCTGACGTTAGTTCATATGAAAGACACACATTCGCCTGTGCAACCTCTTTTTACAGAGGGCAGGGGCTCTTCCACATTCTTCACTGATAGAACAGGGGATAGAGAACAACATACCTGAATCCGAGAGGCCATCCTAAGCCAAACAAACCATCCCTATGCCAAGACGACGGCTTTATCTATGTTCACGAAATTAATAATTTCTCGTGTGAGAAGTATAGAGAAATATAATAAACATCAAGAAATTCGAGCTCGAGTTTTTGACAAATCTCCATGTTTCAGACATCCCTTAACACATTTTTGAAAAAATTCTATTTTTCTGTATGTCTACTGACAAAGATAACTCAACATTGTTTTGAGATAAACAGATAAAAGTTGCTATACAGGCTTAAACATACATTCCTATATGTCTATCAAATTTTGAGCAACATCTGATCAGAGGAAGTTTGTTTTCTTTCCAACAGTTCGAATTAAGCACGATTCAAATTTGAAATCAAATCCCGGCAAGGATTATCCCTCTGTCGGTCAGAACATTTCCATGTTTGTAAAAAAAAGACTACGGAAAATTAAATATCTTATGCAATAGAATTACCAAAATTGTATCTCGATGTCAAATTTTGATTTTATTTTGTTGAAACCAACCTGCATGCTTATTTTTATTTAGTACTAGACGCCTTTGGCGACCAGCTGGTTCACCAAGAGTAATGGGGTCTAAGATTTTCAATTAAATACTTATGTGCCTTGCTCTCTTTATAATTTCTCTGCCAGATATACTTAAACTTCGAAAGTCACGTAACACTGATTTACTAAATTAATGATATAGATGTTGCAAACGATCATAGAAACCTTTGTCTTGTATTTCTTTTTTAGAAAACATAACATTTATTATTTATTTAATTTCATCCAATCACGTGGTGAATGTTACATTTTTTTCGATTAAATATGCAGTCATAGTTAATTTATTTTTTAATTTGAACTTCTGTCAGTATGATTTCAACAGAGCTAATAAAAGCTATTTTTTCCCTTTGCTCGTTCATTATTTATTTTAGAAAATGTCACATATTATATTTCTCTTATTTTATCCAATCACGTGCTAAAAGTTGCATTACTTTAGATTTAATTTGTAATGATAGTTGTTTTTTTTTAGTTTGAACTTCCGTCAATAGGATGGCAGCACGCTGATAAAACCTAATTTTTCCCCCTTGTCGTGCTCGTGCAGATTAAATTTTATTGTTTTGTCCGAAATATATTGTTGTAAAACATGGTTAAAATATTTCTTTAAAAATTCTTTAGAAATAGAAGCTTAAGTTATACATTAAAACACTGATACCATTAGAAAGCTAATTTTTTAGTCTTTAAATTGATGTAAAAATCATGTTTGTGCGATAATATTTTCGGAAGTTATAGCGGAAAATCGTTGAAATTTCTCTTAAATTTTAATTAATTCAAATTATAATTAAAAATTCGAAAAAAGGGCTCCGAGGTGCACATTCCCGACCTCCAAGGTATACATGTACCAAATTTAGTAGCTGTAGGTCCAACGGTCTGGTCTATAGAGCGCCAACACACACACACACACATGTTGAGCTTTATTATAAGTATAGATAGATGTTTAGATCTCAAACCCGCATGTGTAGCACGGTGAAAATAATAAAAAACTGAACACTATTGACTTTCACGGCCATTCTTAAAATCAACGATTTTTATTTCGGTGAAGGGGGATAGCATCATTATTAAGAAAATTGCAGAGAAGAGAGTCAGATAGTTAAAATTCGGTACACAAATGAAGCATCTTTGTTATAGAACCCTACTAAATTTCGAGATATATCCAACAAAAGCTTTACCGTCTGCCGATCTGTACGTTCAGAAACGTGTGAATGCAATGACTCGAAAACGTAATAGCTTAAATATATCAAATTTGGTACTTTTTTTTTAACTTTAAGTGTAATTTTATGTCAAATTTTATATCAAACATTTGGAAAAAAGTGTCTAAGTCACAAATTGGTTTTTCAGATACTATTGGCCACATGCCAGTAGTAATAGTCAAGGATTACACCACAGAATCATTAGAAATCTTAGACTTACATCAAAGTTTAATATTTCGTAATTGCTGTACACAAGCGGCATATAAGGAATTCAGTGAGATGATATTTGTATCAGAGAATATGAGAGACATTTTTAAAGAGACCACTCTAGCTGGTTTTACTTACAAAACACGTTCAAAATTTACCTTTCATTCTAATTCATTCTCCTTCAGGATTATGCATTTTTTTGTGGTTAATAATTCAACAGGGCTCTAATTTTTAACCAGTTACATTTTATCTGGCGCTTCAAACAGGTCAATGAATACAGGAACATATTTATGGGATTCGAGGATAGGACTCGATAAAGGTCAATAAAAGTCATCATGGTAATACCAGTTATTGTCTTATTACATAACATCAGAAACTTAATGTCAATACTCAATGGAATATACATAAGAGATATTCTGATTGCAGTATCTTTCATTTTACCCAAATCTACAGGATATGACAGTCTCAAAAAATCACAGTTACGAAATAAAAGTAAGAAGGAGACTTTTCTTCAGAAAGAAAACCGTTTTCTTCTCTTGGTAACGAGATCCATAAAAATAATATATTGATCTCAGTCGTCTAGAAAAATAGTTTCTCCTCTTTGTTTTCTAAATGAACATTTAGTCTCCTGGCGCGAAGTATCTTGCACGATCAATATTCCTATCCTTTAAAAATTGGCTCAATTAAATAATAATTACATTATGAATTAGATTGGAACCTAGATCATTCTATAATTATTATATATTTTAATTCTAAAAATCTAATTTATTGGAAATGATATTTCAAAATGTGTGATAATTGCAATACTTGCAAGGATTTCACATAACAGAGAGACAGCTTTAAAATTAAATGACATAACAACTGGAATTAATTTATGAATGAAATCAATATTATGTTTGTTTTGAATTCTTTTACGGAAATTTCATACTTAATTATAATGTTTACTGATAGATGGTGTTGTGGAACTATAAATGTAGTTAATTCTCTTGAAAAATGCTCTGAAACATTCTTGCAAGAATGAGATCTAGTTATAAGAATGTTTGCGGATTCGGAAAATTTATCGCACCACACAGACATTAGAGAATCAGCCTATCATTTTTTGGTTTACTACTACTACATCGTAAGCAAACGGTTTTTATATATTTGAGGAATACTTAGGAAATAACTTTTAAACTACTCCATGTTCTCCAACTGAATGGATATGAGTTGCCTTGCATGCTCACCCAATTTTACCTCCTATGATTGCTTTTTAGAAAAATTACATTGAACCAATACTGCAACTTTGAACGAGCTGACTAAAAATCTCATTTTTCGTAATTGTCATATCTAGATCCTATTTTTCATTTCATGCTTCATGTGTAAATGTTTTGAAACGGGCCGAGCTTGTTTACTACCAACGCAAATGCAATACTTCAAAATTTTAAAACTCAATAATCAATCGATGCATTTACTTAAATTTAATTTTCCTATCTTAGGAGCTATCTAATAACATATTTGGGAGAAAATTAAAAGATTTTGCCAATTTATAAGAATTATTTAGAATTATATTAAAAACGAAAAAAAAAATGTTAAAAATTGTTTTTAAAAATCACTTTTATGATTGTGTTAAAAGTTTTAAACAATATTTAATAGAAAATATTGAGATCAAACGAAAATCATAAAAGAATTAGACGAACTAAAAATAGGAAAATATTATCAAATAACTGCAACTAAAAATATAAGCAAGAAGTTTCATATACATTCATTAAATATCGAAATGCATTGTAAAATTCATTAAATTGCCTATATTGTTTCAACTACGATTTTGATCTTAAAAAATCATGTTTGATTTTTTTAAATATATTAAAAGTACATATTGTTCGATTTTATAGCTGATTGCTTCATATCATTTACTTTTAATACACAATAATAAGCAAAAGCTTTGAAAGTGACGAGTAAAAGCATTGTACTTTTAAGTCAAACAGAAAATTCTAATAATTAACTTGATATTACTTTTAGAATTTTTAAATATTATTTCATTTGGTTTTTTCTCCTCTACTATATATTGAATAATGCAGATATTTTACAGCTTTTTCACTTCTTTTGCCATGTACAAACATTCAACTCAAAACAGCAACCAGATTACTTATTTCAAAAAAAAAGTATCATTCATTTTTCATTGTATCACGCTGATAGACAAAAAAGGCAGAAATACTGAAGAAAAGAATACTTTCCAGCAAGACTTGTCCATGTGTATTCCTTTTATACTTTCCAATCCATTCTGGAACATTTTAATTTCCACTTTCGGGATTACTTCACCTTTATAAGCCCAATCCCAGTGTCTTGAAACTTATGCAGGAAATATTTCTTGTTTGTTTAGTAGTCAAGAAAAGTAGACGTTCACGTAGAGTGAGCGATCGTTAGCTATCGAAGAAAACCATAGCAAATTTATTTTAACAATCACGCGGAAGCCCAGCAAAATTTTGAAAAATTAATAATTATTAAAAAAAATTTATTGCCTTCAAGAAATATTTATAATCTTGATATAAAATTGCTTATCGGAAATTGTATTAATATAAGGTGTGGTTGGATGTGAATAAAATAGATGGCTAGTTATGAAAATGGTTCCCTGAATTTCTTAGCTAAAATTTTCTATTTTGGGCAAACAGGAGCCCAGGATATGTGCTCTAGAACAGTACAGAAATACTTCGATAAGGATCTATGATATCAATCTAGGTTTAGATAATTTTTTAAGTAATTGCTTACTTTCTGATGGTAGTAAACCGAAATGTAACCGTAAAATGTAGTTTCCAAATATAGAAAAAAATCTTCAGGGAATAAATCTAAAAGTAAATTTTATAATTTATAAGTTAAAGCATAAGATCTATAGATTTCAAGCTTAAAATATAATTATCTTTTTAAGTTAAATCCAACATTAAAATTGTTGTACAATATATGCTAACTGCATTTTGGGCATAGATAAACTGAAGGGGAAATTCAAGAGAAAAGTTAAACACTAAAATTAAATTAAGCTGTTCATTTCCCGGACACATTTAGACGACCTGCTCTTTATTCGCGAGTTAAGTTATTTGGAATTCAGCAGTTTGCTTCAGGAGAGTACCTGGAGTAATGTGTAATCCTTTTAACAGAGCATTCAGTTTAGTAAATTTCTTTCTAGTCATTAAAGTCACCAAAGACTTTCGGAAAGTTGTCAGAAATCATTTTAAATTTTGTTATTAATCCGACGAAGAGTACAGAAAACAACGAACAATTTCATTTCAAAAGTAAGATAATGGAAAACTTTGAAAAATATAAAGAGGTTTAATTTTTATTTTTGCCCTAAAAACCTAGACACCACACACGTTTTATTTTTAAATGCGCTATTTTCCAGCATTGTGAGATTATAAAAACACCTGATAGATATCGATCAATTCGATTCACTCAATTGTATTGATATTTTCAACTCGTAAAGTAATCCTGAAATGAAACTGTATAACCCAATGCTATATTCACCCAAAAATATTAATGGACCAACTAATTTATCCTTTAAAATGCCCTGACCTCATTTTTTTTTCCTTTTTTTCCCAAAATTATCGTCATGAATTCAATTACCCTCTAAAATCATTTAATTTAAATGATTTTTCTTATAATCCCTCGAAATTATTTAAGTCATTTAATTTCTATGACCTGATTGATAATCGATTTAAATTACTTAACTCATTTTTATTAAAGTTATTTTACATAAAGGACGTTTGTCATTAGTCTAGGGAAAGATGGATTCATTGTTAATTTTTGCAATTAAAATTATGTAAAGCACCTTGCAGGTAAAGAATATTTTATCTATCGTATAACATGTTATCAGTGGCATAAATAAAACAGGAGCAAGTACACCCAATGGTAATCCTGCTTACTGAACCCATTTCTTGAGATAAATTTGACCTAATTAGTTAATTGCATTTATCTATTAAGAAAGAGTTCCACGCAGTGACGATTAGAGAATAACTTGAAATTTATTTAAACGTGGTTACATTTTGTAACCAGAACGAAAAATAAAAACATACTTATCGAAGGACGCACGTCTACTTGAAATACACACAAGGACAACCAACATCTAAAAATCCAATCTGAATATGATATGTTTGATGGAGAGCCTAGACCATAAAAATGGGGCTTAATCTCAGGTAGATGAAATGATTTTGATAAAACCTGACTTTCAATAACTAACGTGACCATCTTCGAAGAAATCTAGTACTGTCAACACAGCATGAACACCAAGGTACAAATGAAACGAGAACAGACGAGATTTGGTGTGGTCGGGGGAGCGGGTGCAGCGTTGTCCAATCAGAGTCAGCAGGATCAGGCAGTGTATTTGGGAGAGCCAATCAGGATGTAGCTACTTGAAGGTGGGTGGATGGATTTGAGATGGTTCTTCTATCAGAGCGTTGAGAATGATAAGATTCTTTTCTTCAGGGTCTTTAGTTTTCTTAGCTAATTTAGCAACCTTGAAAAGTCCTTTGAATACTTTAAGCATATTTTTAAATTCTTTAAAGGCTTTAAGTACATCCTTCGTCTCACTAATTTCAGCGGCTGTATTTTCATTCAGGATTGGGTTAGATCTTGCTTCTTGAAAATTCAATCTGGAACAATTGACTTCTTATTTGTATTTGCATCAAGAAACAAAACTCCCATCATCTTCAATGGTATGCTAATAAGAGATATCTTGTTAGCAAATCGTATTAGATTTGTGCTCTTGTATGACTGCAACAAATTAACTAGATTCGAAAAATTTGGAATCGATTGCGGATGCTGTTGATATAAATAGAAGAATTTTGACTTATTCCCAACATATTTCAGTATTCAATGAATTCCAAGAATCAATTTATCCAAAACGCTCACATTGATAAACGAAAAGGATCCTTTATCATTTTTTTTATCTAATAATACCCTCCTATGGGAAAAGTTTTATCATGACAGGTTATGAACTTCAGGATTCAACCATAATTTCTTCAAGGGTGATCCGTGACATGATCATTCGGATTTACCCGAATGCTTTCGGGCAGAACGAAATAACCTCTTGTGATTATGTCGTCATGCATACATATTTCAAATTCCCTGCGCAGTACTTTGTTTCCATTAAATTCCTATTTTAAATCGTATCAAAATGCAAACCAGTATTTTATATAAATGACTTCCATATTAATAGTTTCACCAAAGGAAAAGCCAAAAATAAAAAATAGAATAATTCGCATCATTACCAATGCTCCCTGGTTTATCCGGAATGTTATTTCAAACTGAGATCGCAATGATTTCATTTAAAAACTTTCAGAAAATTTTTTAATCAATTCAAAAATTATGAAAATTTCACTATTAAGGAACAAATTAACTCGGAAGGAAAGTACTGTTTTCCTTACTTTACTACTAAATGTACTTTGACACTTAAACCTCCATAATTTATTCCTAAATTTAAGTAACATCTAAGTTGCTTCAATTTACACCTTAAACGTATACAAGCAAAAAAAAATTCTATTCTTCCTATTAGTTCAAATTCTCCCTTTATATATTTATTTATATATCTCGTTCAAATTTTCAATCGTTAATAAAATAATTTTTATTAATCCACTCAATATTAAAAAAGAAATATTTAATATTATAATTTTGAATATTAAAAATGTATTTGTTCATTTTTTAAACATATAGTGAATGATACTTGATGTGAGTAAAGTTTTTTTAATGTTAATTCATTCATTAAATTTAATTAATTTTTAATACTTTAAATAGAGTTTAAGTAATTTTTAATGAAAACTGAAATCAGTAGGCATTATCTGCATCTGTAAAATGCGAAGATTTCAGTATTTTTCACGTGAAGGTGAAGGATGCAAGTACAGTTCTTGTGTATATCAAGAATTTTTTGATACTTATTTTTTATACCTAATAATTTTT
>JAPMOQ010057501.1:5527-21204 GCA_026543055.1 Argiope trifasciata | reverse complement strand
GAAAATATTTTGGAAATTTATCTAATAAGTTTAAATGAGTTACTTCTCTTAATCGGGTGACAATCCTGAAACTACACTGATGGAAAAAAAATCCCAACACCAAGAAAAAATTATTGTACAGTAATGAAATTTTCGGAATACATTTGTCTAGGTAACATATTTAATTGATTAAAGTTTCAAGATCACAGGTAGAGGCGAGAAGAGCCATTTAAAATGTGAAATGTTGGTACATTAGTAACCGGTGTAACCGCCAGAATTTTGAATGCAAGCATGCAAACGTGCATGCATTGTGTCGTGCAGGTGTCGGATATCAGTTTGTGGGATGGAGTTCCATGCCTGTTGCACTTGGGCGGTCAATGCAGGGGTGGTTAATGCTGGTTGTGTATGAGGCTGGAGTTGTCGTCCAATGATGTCCCATACGTGCTCGATTGGAGAAAGATCTGGTGATCTAGCAGGCCAAGGCAACATGTCGACACTCTGTAGAGCATGTTGGGTTACAACAGCCGTATGAGGGCGAGCGTTATCCTGTTGGTAAACACCCCCTTGAATGCTGTTCATGAATGGCAGCACAACAGGTTGTATCACTAGACTGACGTACAAATTTGCAGTCAGGGTGCGTGGGATAACCACGAGAGTGCTCTTGCTGTCATATGAAATTGCTCCCCAAATTATAACTCCAGGAGTAGGCCCTGTGTGTCTAGGCCGCAGACAGGTCACTAGCAGGCGTTCACCTGGCCTCCTTCTAACCAACAAACATCTATCACTGCGATCAAGGCAGAACCGGTTTTCATCAGAAAACACAACAGATCTCCACTCCGTCCTACAATGAGCTCTAGCTTGATACCACTCACGTCGCAAACGGCAGTGGTTTGGAGTCAGTGGAATGCACTGTACAGGGCGTCTGGCTCGGAGCTGTCCTTGAAGTAACCGATTTGTAACAGTTCGTTGTGTGACTGTGGTGCCAACTGCAGCTCGAATTTCAGCTGCAGATGCCTGAATGGATGATGCAGATGCCTGGTCTTCTTGAGGCAGTACCTTCCCTTGACCACTGCCGCCAATACTCATGCACAGTGGATACATTCCTGCCAAGTCTTTCAGCAATGTCGTGGAAAGAAAACTCACCTTCTCGTAGCCCTACAACACGACCTCGTTCAAACTCAGTGAGCTGTTGATAATGGCTTCTTCGTCTTCTCAGAGGCATCCTTGACTAACATTAACCCACTACGTCAAATCTCAACTGTGAATAACGATCACGAACCTTACAGCGCTTATTTAAAGCAAACGTCATTTGCATGTTCATATTGTCGCTACTAGCGCCACACTTACGCACGTAGCTCGAAATTTCAATCGACGTCTTTCAGATGTATAAACACGCCTACCAAATTTCGTTTATCTAGCACAGCTCCTTCCTAGCGTTGGGATTTTTTTTCCATCAGTGTATTTTAATATGCCATAAAAAGAAAAAAGAGTGGCCATTTAAAGGGGTTAAACTTCAAATATATTTCAGTATATTTTATATAATAATTTCAACCAATGATTTATCTGAAGTAATCATTTTAATGCTTTAACAAAGTTCAAGTTGGTTATAATAATAGTTCCATTTTGAAATGGCCATAAAAGTAAAACTACTGGACCAAATGTTGCTAAACTTGGTAATAGTTTAAAGGATCATGGGGATTTCTTTTACGCACACACACACAAAAAAAGAGTTCAAAACTCCCCACAATTATTAAATTATTTAAACAAATTTAAGTAATTAAAAGAAATCATTATTTTATTCCAGTTAATATCAAAGTTAATTAAGAACTGTTTCAAATATCTTGATTAAATTAAAATGAAAAATATATTTATTTATTGCTTCTATTATTGAATATAAGATATCATTATATTTTGATGATAAAAAATTCAAAATTTGAGGGATATTTAGAATTAATTAAAGAAATAATGATTTCAAAGTTGATTCCAGTTTTAAATTTATTGCATTAATTCGTTGATTGACTAAATAAAAATATGAATTTGTTTTATGTAGCTAAAAACTTTCTTATTATGCATTATTCCTGCATTAAGTAAATAGGTTATTTTATATGTTACATGATTATATTGTATTTCTGATTTTTATATTATGCTGTATAATATTATCATATATAAAACCAAAACCTTTTTTTGTCGTGTCCATGAGAGTCGAAACTAAATATGTCCATGAATTTTGTCTCCATACGGATCTATCATAGTTGGCAGTACACTAATCTTTCTCAGGCTGGCGCTCATAGCCGGACACTCGTAGATGTGAGTAGGCGTAAGCTGTGTATCAGGACAATGATCACAGCTTCTATAGATCTTCATGCCATCTCCATCGATCTTCATACTCCTGTGGTGTCCGGTTCTCAGCCTAGTTATAGTTTTAATAGTAGATCTGTTCGCAGTTATTTCAGAAGATGTTTGGCCTGCAATGGATTTTTCTGTAAGTTTATATCTGGCCACTGCATTCGCATCCTGAAGAGAAACATGAGAGCAGCTAGTGTTGAAGTCACTGCCCTCCTTGGCCTATCTATCCGCAGTTTCATTATCTTCTATGTCAACGTGTGCGGGAATCCACTGGAGGACGCATGTCTTGTTAATAATCTGAAGATCTTGAAGACAAGTGATGATTTCTTGGGTGGAAGAAGAATGTTCTTTTAGAATTGCTTGGAGGGCGGCCTTTGAGTCGCAAAAGATTACTAGGCCTTTTGCCTGCTTGGAAGCGGGAAGGGCCTTATAGATATTAAGTGCCTCCAGAGTTGCCCTTAGCTCACAGGTGAAGTTAGAGGCTATGTTTCCGGCACCATATTTGCCCTGGTGAGAATCACCATCCGAAGTAGTTAAAACCACACCGGCAACCCCGTTGGTGATGGTTTTGTCAGAGGAGCCATCTGTGTATGCATGTACAAAGTCCATTTTTGGAAATTGTTCTATTGCATTGAGTCCCTTTTTTCTAATGATGCCTTTTTATTCATTTTTGTTGCATGGCTCCCAAAGGTCAATGTGAACGCTGGTGTTCATTGGAAGCTTTTTGAAAGAGATGGGTTCTTGAACAATAGCCCATTTGTTGTGTTCAAGGCCAACACTTGCCCTGATATCTCTATCATATTGCATGGGTGAAGATCGTTTCACTCTTGACTTATCATTCCACTCTCTAAAGGCAATGCAGGAAATATGTTCAGGAGGAAGATTACATATTTAGTTCGTAAACTTAATCATATTTACTTTTCTTCTATTTTGCAGACTTTCTAGTCCACACTCCCTAATTATTTTTCCATTATTGATGAATAAAACTGCTCCTGTTATTATCTTTGCAGCTCTCGCTTTAATGATTTCTAACTTATTTAAGGCCGTATCAGAAGCATGAACCCATATTGGGGAAGAATATTCCATAATGGGTCTAATAAGTGAAGTATATGTGTTCTTTAGAGTTTTGACAGAAGCTCCCCAGTCTTATTATACTTGTTATTATATTAATATAATCTGTATACCTGTACCCTTATATTAATAAACCAAAACCTGTTATATATAAATATTATAAATAAAAACTTCCTTAACCCTATAGCTGCTTATCTCATGACTTTCTATTGTATACCGCGGTTTCCACAGTTTATTTTAGTTACTTTAGAGTTTTTGTTTTTACGATTACAGATTATTATTACGTCATATTATTTTCGTGTAACATATAGTATCAGTTCACTTTGTTTGAAAAGTAATTGAACTTATTTGAAAATATTGCACCTAAATAGTGCTTTTTTTTAAAAAAACATTACGCGTTTAAAGGATTAATATGTATTCCATTAGTATGTAACTGTTATGTGAAATTAATTCAAAATAAAGAATGGAACTTCAAAAATGTAACATGAAATGTATGCAAAGTCTTAAAATGTTTTTTTTTTCCTTTAGATCTTTGAAGTAGTATTTCTAAGTCTGAAAAAATTATATAATTTACACATTTAAAAATCCATATATATTAGAAATGGTTATAAATATAGTTATATATTACACCTTCAAAAATTGCATTCTGCTAGATTCGTATTATTTCATTCATTTTTAAAAAAAATTAATATTCATCCATCATTAAGAGAAACTTTTTCCCACAACATTAAATTTCTGCAGTATATTCTCAAGATAATATAATTTCCCTGCATTCAGCTGAAAGTGACAGATATTTACCTTAAGAGAGAGGCAAGTGCCTGGACTTCCAGTTGTTTCACCATCAGATTTCCTTCTACATCCTTCCCCGTAGCATTCCTTTCAGTTGCTAAACTCAAAGCTATAACTCCCCTGTGAGTGTTTTCCTGCCAACCCGATTCGACCGACCACTTTTGATTCAGCCATCTTATCCCTTTGAGTCGACTCTCATCCACCCCAGGAACTGCAAAGACCCCCGTTTCTAAAAATAGAAATAAGTTAAAATCATCACTTCTTTTATTCAATATGAATGCATAAAATTACTTCTGAATTAGACAAATTAGAGAAAAGTCTAATAGTATGCAGTTTGTGTTTGGTATGCTGCATCGAACTTTAGCAGGCAATATTGGCAGGAATAATTGCAGCAGACTAAAATATTGATAGGAATAACTGCAGCATTCTAGAATAATGGCAGAAATAATTTCTTCATGCAAGAATAACGACAGAAATAACTGAAACATACTAGAATAATGGTAAGAATAACTTCAGCAGGCAAGAATATTGGCATAAATACTTTCAGCAGGCAAGAATGTTGGCAGAAATAACTTCAGCAAACAGGAATAACTGCAAGGCAAGAATATTGGCAGGGATAATTGCAGCTGAAAGGAGTAATTGTAGGGAGAAAAAAAATTAATTCTGACAGAAATAGCTGCAACAGGCAAGAATACAGGCAGAAATAGCTACAATAGGCAAGAATATTGACAGAAATAGCTGCAACAGGCAAGAATATTGGCAGGAATAGCTACAACAGGCAAGAATATTGACAGGGATAGCTACAACAGGCAAGAATAATGGCAGGGATAGCTGCGACAAGTAAGAATATTGGAAGGAATAGCTGCAGTTGACGGGAATTATGGCAGAAGACAGGAATATTGGCAGGAATAATTTCGGCGGGCAAAATTATTGGCAAAAATGACTTCAGCAGGCAAAATTATTGACAGATATATTAGTAGCAGACTAGAATACTGGATAAGTGGAACAGTCTAAAATATTAACAGAATTTACTGCAGCAGACAAGTAAATGGCAAAGAATTTGGGAGAAAGGATATTAGCAAAGGAGAAGGAAGTTCCGAAAGAGATGCTGTACTAATCTTGATAATTTACATATTTGATGCTTTTGTTTATTACAATACATATTTAAATACGATGTAAGTAAATCTAATGTAACTGGAGTTGAAATTACATTGAATTTTTTTGGAAATTAAAAAATTATGCAGGATAAAATCAAAATTTTGGTACTAAAAACAAAGAGCAAAAATTTTTTAACATACCACATCCTTTCTCATCATCAAAATAAAACTCAATTCTTTTAATTCTTACTCTTAAATCACTTTAAATATTTTTCTATGGTCAGTCAAACACTTGTTCATAACGTTATAACTCTGGTACTAAAAAGAAAGAGAGAAAAAAATTTTAACATACCACATCCATTCTCATCATCACCATCGTAGCAGTGCTTTATTCCATCACATACTTGCGATTGTGGAATGCATGAACCACTGAAGCACTTGAAGATGTTCTTCTGAGCACACAGAAAATTTTCTGAAAAATTTGTGATTAAAATGTTTTATTTATAAAAGCATCAGCGTATTACATGTGATATATACCTGAAAACAAAAATCAATGCCATTTTATATTTAAAAAGTATATCGAATTCACAAAATAAAGAAAGGAAATTGATGATAATGATTGTTAGAAAGGTGAGAAAATTTTTTAAAAATAGATTCGAACTTTAATTTCGAAGCGAAACTATGCTTTGGTTTAATTTTTATATTTTCGTATATGAAGAATAATTGGAAAAAAATTGACAGATCTCCATCTTCCTGTGTGAAAAGCACACTTTCTGAACACTATCATTCCAAAATCCCCCAATCTAGATGAATGAAGCTTGATCTTTATACCAAATCTGTTGGTTTCTGACAAATTTTGAACGAAATCTGTTCCTGTTGAAGTTTTTTTATTCGTCGGAATTCAGATGAACGTTGTAACTACTAAAAGTTATTAACCAATCAAATACAATTCACGATTTCAACACGTAAATTGTAGATTCGAATACGTTTTGAATCCGTCAAAAGAGTTGATCGTCTGTCCCTCAGAACATTCAAATGCGATGGTTAATGAGAACTTAATAAAATTCGATATGTCGTCTAGTAATTGAAATTATAGCTGTGTATCGAATTTTAATTTTAATAAGTCAACAAAAAGGCAACCAAAATGAACAACTAGTTTTCTTTACCGTACTTGGAAACTCGCAATTCACATGAATGGACCTCATAAAATAAAAATATCAATTTTTATGTAGTTCGTGGCCTTCCTCGAGATCAATTAATTTTTTATGTGGAACTGAAAATAATTTTTATAAAGATGTGTTCTAGATAGTCTGGGTTTCTGCTCCATCTGTCAGGAATTTTATCGGTTTGTTCGTGGTTAAAAAGTGAACCGAGAAAGATGGTTGAAATTTGTTACGCTCTCTGTATCCTAAAATTGTAGATTCCAATCAAATTTTGGGGTTTCAGTAGAAAATATGTCTTTCCAAAATTGTAGATTCCAACCAAATTTTGTATAATGGCATCCTGTAGGAAATATGCCTCTCCAAAATTGTAGATTCCAATCAAATTTTGAACGATGACAATCAGTTGGAAATATACCTCTTCAAAATTGTATATTCCATTAAAATTTTGGCGTTCAATAGGAAATATGTCTTTAAATTTTGGCGTTCAATAGGGAATATGTATCTCTTTTTCTTGAATGTTTATGAAATCTGGTTTTGTTTCCTTAATAAATTTTAATTACAGATACAATAAAAGAAGGAAAGTTATTTTATGATTGTCCAATATTAGCCATAACAGGTTCGGTTGGTCAAAATCGCGCATTAATTTTTTTATGTTCCTTGATTTTTATAACATCGTCCATAAAGCATTTTTGAACATTAAATGTTGATAAATCTTAAGAGGTAATATTTTAAAAGCTTTATACCATTCTACTAATCGTACTATGTATTCATCCTATATAATTAGCTTCTGTTTTTAAGATAGATGAGGAAGGATAAGTAACTATTGTAGACACACTCACAATGGTGGCCAAAATTGTGAACATTTTTAAAGATTTTCATGTTTTCTAAATTTGTATGCTTATAGAAAATGTAACGTTTCACAAAATGCAAACTCTTCCATATCATTTTAAAAAGAATTTAATGCCGATTTCAAAACAAAAAGCAAAATTAAAATATTTACAGTAAAAAAAAAGCTGAGTGGCAATAAGTATCGAGATGCATTAGTTGATGATGACTGCAGTAAGTTAGTAGGGTGGCCTTTATTTTTTATTACAGATTCACACTGATATTTCATTGAGATGACGACAGTTCTAAGATCCTCCTTCGTTGTTGTATGATGCCAGTGAACAATTATTGTCTTAATTAATTCTCTTTTCTTTGATGAACGCTTCATATGTACAAGAGTTTTCAAACGGCTCGATAAGTTCTCAATAATTTTGAGGATAGGAATATTTCCTGGCCATTATAACATTTCAGTGCTCTTTGTACAGGGTGCGCGAGAAAAAGTTATTTATTCGAAAGGTTAATAAAAACAAAAGTACTTCAGTTATTGTTTTAATTTTTTTTTCATTTGAGAATACAATATCCCAGTTGTTTTTTTTTCATACAGTTTTAAAAATGACATCGGTTAAATGGCGACCCTCATTACTCATACACTGATAAACCCTTAGTAGCCTGATTTACGAAAGTGATTTATTTTTAATATTACTGTGTTTGCTTGAGGGTCTAGATGAAGGGAAAAATAGCTAAAGAATTAGTAGGTATGTTTTATGTAGGGCGGAATGCCTGAAGTATCAAAATTGATACTCACAAAAATAGCATTAGTTTCTTCAAGTAAAACATGCACTCGCAAAAAATAATTATATCATAGCGAAAATAATATATTCACTTACCTCAAAAGTATTTATATTCTTCAGAAAAAGAAAATATATCAAATTTGTATTCAACAAAACTTTTAGTAAAATGTGTTTACTTGTTCACTTTGCCGCGCAAGTAATATGTCATAGATAAAATAAAACAATAATGACATTTGATTTTTTTAAAATTTCGTTGGAAAGAATATTATGCAACAATAAAATACGTACAGCCAACCTATAAAAAAAAACTAATAGTAATGTGAACATTCGGTTTAAAAGATTGGTATCAAAATTGAAACTCTAGGTTATTAAGGGTTAAGTTGATTTTTGATGTTCGTGTCCACTCTTAGCAGCATATCAATCGGTATGTTGGAAATAGCGTCGCGAATGTTGTCCTTGAGGTGAGCTATGGTCCGTGGTCGATCGACATAAACCAACGATTTCAAAGTGAGCCTCGTCACTGAAAAAATCGACCGCGTCTTCAGGCAGGTTTGTCAAGCAGCATTTCACATGCAATTTGGCGGGCAACAAAATCGCGTTTAGTTAATTCTTGCACAACAGCCTATTTATTGGGTTGAATTTAAAGGTCTTGATGGAGAATTCGTCGAAGAGTGGTGTCAGAAATTCCCAGAGCAGCTGCGTGTTTGTCTTACCTATTTTTGCCATTACTACCGAATGACAATATTTTTGTTTCATCACTCCATATAACTTGTCACTACTGATCATCTGTCAAATTTATGCATTTCTTTGTCCACACTAATCTTTTTATACGCTTCTGTAAATTGAAATAATGTCTCTTTTCGTTCAATTCTGATTCTTAGTTTCTTAGTCCAACATTTAATAATCTTCTCCTATATATATATATATCACCTAGGAGAACGTATCCCCTATAACCCCATATAAATTACCATTCCGTATTCACGGTTTCTGTATTCACGGCATATTTATGGAATATATACCCCGCGAATAAAGAGCTTTTACTGTATTCTGATAAAATATCAAATTCCTTCGCTTAGCGATATCAATCAGTTGGTTTCAACATCTAAATTTAAAAGAAATGACTCACCTCCTCGATATCTCATTGAGAACCTGCTGTTAAAGCTACTATAGTGACTCATTGTAAATGTTACTGTGATGTCATCAAATGCCATAATAGGCTGCCAATTAGATTCTCCAGGGCAGAAAGCGTACTTTTCATCTCTGTTTGCAATTGAAACTTCCACTTTTGTGTAATCGCAACCCTAGAAGGGACGAAAAATTTGAAATTTAATTTATCAATATAGCAGATTTGTAACATGTTTGTTTAACTACTTATCTTCCTCTAATTTGATTGTCGTTGCAGTTGTTGCATTGTGCAACAACTGCAACGATGGGGGGACTCAGTCAAAAAAAACTCATCTTCTTAATAAAACTGAAATTGAAAATTTTGGCCCATAATTCATATTTTAAAAATATATAAATTAGAAACTTTTTTGATTAAGACGTTAACGTTGGCAGAAACATAAGAGTAAAAATCTAACGAAACAATAAAATTTATTTGATTTTCTTTGCAATTATAAAAGTATTCATACAAATTATACTTTAATAAACGTTAAAACGTTCACTAAAATTCAAGAAAAATGTTAGGACACAAATTTAATATTATAAAATAACTAAACTCCTTTAATTTTAAAATAACGAAGGAAAAAAAAAGGGTTGGGGGCAGTAATTTGCTTTTAAAGTATCGAGAATAAACTTAAAGGTTTTACTAAATTTTTAACAAAATCAAAATTTTAAAATCCGAATTTTGGGAATCTCTACTCCCTGAGAAGAAGCTACGCACCAAATTCAGTAGCTGCAGATCCACTCAGTAGAGCAGTTTGGTGGCTTTTGATTGGACAATTTGGAGAGAGTATATCATTTAAAAATATTGTTTGAAACAACCCTAAATAACTTCTAGACGCATAAGCCCTTTTCGCATTTTTTTAAATTTCAAAATGTTGCATATTTTTTTATCCTATGATGTGTCTTAGAAAGATTCTTCTTTGATGCATTAAAAAACCCAAAAGAAATAAATTAGACTAAAATGCTAGAAAATTTGTAATTAAAGAAAAATATTACCCGCTTAATACAAAAGAAAGCTGACTAATTTTTTAAATCAAATTTTAATTTTTAAAAATAATAATAAGTTATGTATTGTTTAATGAAACAAAAAAAGACAATCAAGTTAAATTCAAGAACATGATGATTTGGTACAATTAACTGAAGATTAAAAAATAAGCTCATTTTCTTTGGCTTTTATGCTACATTGTGTCCTATATGAAATAGTTAAAATATTTTATCCAAAACTATTACTAAGAAATTTGACATTGACAAAATAAATCAGCATGCCTGCTCATGTAATTTTTTACTCAACACATTTTTGTAATTAAAGCAAAACTGGTCTGCTGTAGTCAAGGATTTTGTAATCAGCCTGTTATATGCTACTAATTTTGCTTGAAATATGCTATTCAAAGTAATAACACTGAAAATTATCATAATTTAAACAATCATTAAGAGACAAAAAATTTCAGTAATAAAATATTCAAAGTTTATTTACCACGCTAGAGGAATAAAATGATTCCATGGTCAGATGAACATAGCTGTTTGCTGGGACGACAATTTTCCAGCACCTCGAATAGCTGTGTACATTTTTATCAAATGAGATTGTTCCAGAAGCACTGCTTAGACGGCTACAACTATCACTGGAAGCAACATCTGTAAAAAAGGAAATACATATTGTTACGGATTTCCAATCCTAATTCGTCGGGTTCTTTTTACACGTATAGTGGATGTGTATGGTGTGAGAAGAGATGAGGACACACAATAATCAGTCTTTTAGTAGACGACACAACACTGACGACGTTTATTTACAGGACAAAGGATAGCACAAAGACAAAAAATATTTACAGCACAACTATGTACAGGTAACAACTAAAAACAGCCGAGACAAGCACACAAGACAGCTGACAGTAGTACTCTACTGCAGACAGTAGCTCACGATAGCAACTACACAGGCAGAAATTCAGTAGCCGTGGGGGTTGTCACGTCCACTGCTGCGTATATGTGTGAATGGAAGGAACTTTTAAAAACTGCCAAGCAAGAGAAAATTACAAAATTCTTCAAACCATTGCTTAAACCTTAAGATAATTAATGAAAATGTGCAAAAACAATTAAATTGATTTTTTTATATATTTGTTCTTTTTTATTATTTTGTCACCTAGAAACATATCCCCTACATCCCATATAAATTGCTATTTCCAGACTGGTCGTTTCATGGCAGTGCAATTGCTTACAGATGGACAGGTGGAGAACGCTCCTTCTAAAGCTGAGGTTACACGGCCTGCACCTGTCTGCAGACGAGCCATTTGCTGCCCTTCGACCCCTCTTGCGATTTTCTGGTCTTTTTTGATGCCCGTCGACTTTACCGAGAACTTGTCGGTAAACTTCCCAGGCATCAAAGAGTCCAAGAGGGGTCGAAGGGGAAACGCATCCTCATGGCTATGGGGGAGTGTGGTCCCCCAGTGGGTCGGAGGTCAGATTTATGATCAAATCTGTGAGGCGGTAGGTCGTGTAACCACGGCTTAAGAACGGACATTTGACCCTTTAGAGTGGGTCCAGATAAAAAACCACCCTTGCATTAATCATGTCTACGACCTAGATGTGTAGCCTGCATTCTTTCCATTGCGCTGCTCAAAACAGTCAATCCTGCTGTTGACTGTAGACCACTCCAGATAAGAGACAGATTAATCGTGTCTCCGACACAGATGAATAGCCTGCATTTTTTCCATTATGGACCACGAACATTACTTCGGCCAACTGTAGACCAGTGAAGTTTTTGCTGATCGACGATTGGAGAATCGGGAGCCCAAATGCTCCAATGTGGATGAGAGGTGGAGTTGAAAGATTAGAGAAAAGGCGAGGTTTTTGGAGAGAGAAGGAGAGACGAGAAGTTTTGGTGAAGGAGGTCGGTGAGATCGGTGAAAGCAGAGCGTTCAAGAGAAAATTCCACTCGAGGAATTCGGTGGATTCCTGGAGCTAACCCCGGTACCAGCGTGAGACTTTGACGGCCGGTTAACGGTTCTCAAGAATTTCTCCGAAATATTTCGAGGAACTATTCTTGTGGTGTTATACATAGAACCTTTCATTTAACCTAGATGATAAAGAGTATTTTTCTGTAAATTAAAACTGTAAATAAAGTAATTTGATTAAAAGCTACCCTTTATTTGATCGGGCTAGATCGAGTGGTTACATTACTGAGGAACACAAACTGAAAAGAATGGCTTGTGCTCTTGATTTTTTGGATTGATATCATAAAGAAAGTGATCAATTTTTAGAGAAGATTGTCACAGGGGACGAGACGCGGCTTTCTCACAAAACCCAAGAGTCCATACGTCAGTCAATGGAATGGTGTCACACTGCATCACAAGTCAGAGTCAAGGCCAAGCAGAAAATCTCAACACGCATGGTTATGGCAGCCGTGTTTTTGGATAGATATGGGGTCTTGTTAGTCGAGTTTATGCAGCAAGGGATAGCAATAAATACAGCCGCTTACTGCTCTACCCTAACTAAACTTAGACGTACAATATAGAATAAGCGACGTGGTCTTCTGACATCTGGAGTTTAGTTGGTGCATGACGATGCCAGACCCCATTCTGCCATTCAAATCCAAAATCTGATCAGATTTTTTGGATGGGAACAGATTGACCATCAACCGTGCAGTCCAGACTGGGCGCCGAGTGATTTTCACTTATTCCGCTAACTAAAAGAGTTTCTCGGCGGCAATCTTTTCGCCACAGATGGCGAAGTGAAAGAAGCAGTTCACGACTGGTTATCCTCAACGGCGGCAGACGTCTACGATTCAGGCATACAGAAGCTTGTAAAACATTATTAACAAATGTTTAAAAAACTATGGAAACTATATAGAAAAATAGAAACACATGTAAGGAATTTAAAAAATATAGAATTTTGAAAAAATCTATAATGTTTTATGTTTTATAAATAAGCGGACATTAGTTTCCGAATAACCGGCGTATTTTTTTTTTTCTGATGCTTCTACCTTGTATTTATTTGTATTTTAATTTCGTTTATCTCGAAAGCTTCCAGAAAAGAGATTTTGTTTTCTTGAACTCTGTGGACAAGTGGTAGAAGGAGATTCGTATTGTTTCACGACTTTCCCTCCCACATTTTTGGGTTTTCAGCTGATCCTGGATGTAGATATGGGTTTTTAGGTATCCAACTACGTTAAAATCCCTGGTTATCGACCACACTGGTGAATTTTTTTAATTGTTATTTCTTGTAACTAAGACTTTTCTTTTTCCAAAACAGTTTTTCTTTTCTAGGAAAAGGAAGGCCTCACCTATCATCCGGGGTCACATATTTTTCGAACTAAAATTTGTCTTTAACCCGTCAGGAGGCGCGCCCCGAATAGTGACAAAAGAGATCGCGTGGGGTACTGAGTCACCCCAATACATTTTATCTAAAATTTTCCATAAATTAGAGAAATAAACACATGTGAATTATAAATAATAATAAGTGTATTAATTCTTTAAGAAAATAAACTTCATAAGTTCAGAAAACTGTTTTTAATATTTAAGAAAATTTTACATTAAAAATTACATTTTTTCTTTAGGAGTTTTAATTCTGCATACACTTATGGCAAACATACGAAGAATGATTTTTACATGTAAAATTATCACATTTTATGCAAGAAATTGTACTTTTATTATATTTAGATCTTTTACTTATAACACATCGTCCTTTGTCTTGTTTCAGTTTTTTTGTTGGGATCTCCTGTGATCCATTAGAAATGGTGGCATACATACTTTCACGAAGTGTTTTAGGTAGCATTTTCATATGTCGCCTTATGTTTATGTGTGGCAGAATAAGTGATAATGCCAATTTCTTCAGAGATGTTCTCCTATTTGTATATTTCAAGGGAGGTGTCTTTGTTGCCATTAGAGTGCAGTAGAAAATGACCATTGACAACATGTTGTTTTTTCGAGATGTTGTTTATGATGACGACATTTCATCAACAGTGTGACGACATTTCATCAACAGTGTGACATTTCGTCAACAGTGTGACGACATTTCATCAACAGTGTGACATTTCGTCAACAGTGTGACGACATTTCATCAACAGTGTGACGACATTTCATCAACAGTGTGACGACATTTCGTCAACAGCAATATAAAAGCAAAGAGAGAACTACAGAACGCAAAATTAGGCTGATTAGAATGAGAAATTTCGAAGCAATAAGAGTCGCGTGGGGTGAGGGATTCACCCCATTCCCACTTGAATTCTAAGAAATGATTACTTCCAGCGCAAAAAGAAAAGAAAAGTAAAAATAACACTTCATCTACCAAGGGGACTGTCAGATAGGAAGGTGATTGATAACAGATAAATATTTACCCTGTGACAGGTGTTCGGATAAGAATGGGGTGACTGTGTGCCCAGCTCGATCCCTCTCGGGTTAGCTTCCATTTTCTTAAAACTTTCATTTTCACAAATATTCTCCACCGTTAGCATGATACATCAAAAACCAACAGAGGTATTTACATAAACATTTCAGAGTGTGTTTTAAATAATATGAGCAATGAAATGTACTAAAAGTTTTGTTGGTGGTGAAATAAATTTTCATTTATAGGTTTTTTCAGATGAACTAAGTTGAGAATTTATGAAAAAATGCATATTTACGTCTATTTTTAACCCATCACTTCTTTGCATCTCAAGATTTTTTCTTAGATTTTGGTTCACTTCATTCATCATTATATTCTATAACTTGCGTATAAAGAAAAATTGTTGCTTCACAATTTTGTGTAGAGCTTTAACCGTTTTGGTTAAATTTCATTAGAATTTACTACACATTTTCCTATTTCTCAAAATATATTATATTTCCAAATAATGTTTGTTGTAGTTATAGTATTTTGCATTGTAATTGGCAATACATCTAAAAGCCATTGTTTTAAATAGTTTTCAAAAAATCCAATTTTTCAAAATTTTTCTTTCGAATGTAGTCGGATACCTTAAGTCCTTATCACACGGCAACATATCTTCCGCACTTTCCGTCAACAAACGACAAGAAAAGTGACGTCACACAAGTGACGTCACTTCAAACTTTCACAAGATTGGTTGAATTTCGTTTGCGGACAATATTTCGACAACATTTTCGAACTGGTTCGAAAGAGTTGTCGATTATGAAACTTGCTTAACCGGTTTTTTGAGGGTAGAAACGGAAAAATGCTGGCGACATTTCACCGTGTGATAAGGCCTTTAATAAGCCCGTTGATAGTTATCTGTAAGCCGAAATGAGTGTCTTGTTTTTTCAGTAGTTCCAACAATGAGTAAAGATGGTATTCGTGGGTTCTTGGCAATTGGTTTTTATTTGTTCATTCAGTATATGCTCAAAGTGTAATAAACTTTCTCTCTCCCACTTCATGGATCGCGGTGGTCTGGTGATAAGGTCTCGGATTCGGAACCGGAGGGTTTCAGGTTCGAGACTCGATTCCACCGAAGAGCCGTCGTGTGAGGGGGTCTC
>JAPMOQ010057494.1:4820-23043 GCA_026543055.1 Argiope trifasciata | reverse complement strand
TTTCAGTCCACTTGTGTAAGAAATTTAGTATCAAAATAGATAATTTGTATTAAGACAATAAGAATCTACAAAAGATATTAGTTTCAAAAAGAGGTAATAAATAAAGAAAAATAAAATTATGCTATATATCATGCAGTTAAATATAATATTATTTTATTTTTCATATCATATAGTTTATATTTCATATAATATATAGTTCTAAATACTTTTATTTGTACATATTATCCTAATGATTGCATCCTTTTCAAATGCTCTTCAAATGTAATTCTTTAATTTCTCATCATATGGCACAAATTAATTTTCTTCTTCAACGCATATTCTCAGCCTTAGTTAAACACCTTTCTAATTACAAACATAAACGAATAAAAACTGCAAGCATTTAAAATTTCTTAAAAACTAGGAAATAAAAGACATTATAAGAATTTTAAATATAGCAATAAAAAAAACTTTATTCGTTGGTAATTGAAATATTTCATGTTTTTCCTGAAGAAAAAGTCCGTAGGAGAATGCTTCGATCTTTTTTTGAAATTTGTAAGATTGCAGTAGTCAAGCATTTAAATATTTCAAGTTAAATGTTCGAATTTTTTTTCTAAGTGAAAAGGCAGAAGTCGGTTAGAAATTTTTTAGATAATGTTTGTAAATTTGTAGGATTTTTCAAGTGTCATTGGTATTTACTCATTTAAAAGAACTATTTTGTCAACCTATCAGCTATTTGGTAGATAATTTAACCATTCTCTCCAAAACGTTTTGATAAATTACACAAAAAAAGTTAACTCTATTGATGATCAAAATATACCAACTGACTTATGAAATTAGGTTGAAAAGTGGTAATTTTTTTAAGTTTCTCCTCCAACATTTCTATTTTGAAATATAACAGTATAATAATAAGTTGATCGTAATAAAAAAATACCAAGATTTATATCAAGAAAGTTTTTATTTAAATAAACAGAATAAGAATGAGATCAGAGAATAAAAGCTCCATTTTGTATTCTTTCGTAATAAATAAATTACAGGATAGTCTTGACAACACCGGGAGCTGCGAGGATTCCGGCATTCTTCAATCCGATGGGGGAGATGATGCCAGCATTGAGAAGGGGAGCACCAGCGATGAGAGCGCTGTTGAGAACTGGAGCACCGATCAGACCATTGGCCAGGAGGCCGTTTCCGATGATTCCAGAATTGAGAAGGGGAGCTCCACCGATGAGTCCGGTGGTTCCGATGATCCTCTTGTCGGTGGTCACTGCTCCGGGAATGGCAACGACGGATCCGGTAGAGACAGCGGCAGGTCCATAGATTCCGGCATTCAGAAGTCCGGGAGCCAAGACGGTGGCATCAGCAGCTGCAAGAACAGCGAGAAGAAGAGCAACCTGACAAAAAAAAATAGAAATAATTAAATATAGTTGGTAAATAAAAAATATTTTTAAACTTTTGTGAAAATGTATGGGAGGAATTGTTTTTATACAGAAAATTATAGTAAGATTAATAAATCCAAATACATTATTAAAAAATCATTTACATGCGTCGATAAAATTCAATATTTTCAATTACCTTTTAAAAAAAATCTTACCTACAAACACTCTACCTTATTTAAAATTGATCTCAGGAGTTTAATTGAACTACCGTTAAAATCGATTGATGTTTTACAAAGGCATTGTTTGGTGAAAAGAGTTTTTTCAGGTATATTTAGGATATTTGAAAATTTAAGATTATCATTAAGTTTTTTTTACTATGTTAGTTTTTTCTAAAACTATTATATATTTTGTAGCATACATTTTTGTGCTTATCTAGATAAGTTTAATTGTATCATCATACATTAAAAAATAGATCATTTTTTAAATATTTTTTTCAAAATTAATAGTCAACATTATTCCATTATCAGTAACTATAATCATGTAAAAACTGGTAGAATTTAAAATAAACATTAAACACTTTATGACCATTTTTATATATGACTTTAAACAATACAGAAATATTTCATCCTTAATTGTTTACTCATTTATTTGCACATATGCAGTACATTTACAGATTAAAATGTTAATTATATCGTGTGGCTAACTAAATAAAATTATTGGTAATTTTTACAATGCTTGTTTTATTAAATGATAAAACTCATCAAAAAAGGTATGATTAATTATATACTTTTAAATAGTTCATTGCAAATACAGGATTTTTACAAGAATCTAAAAACGATTTGTTGAATAACTTTTTCATGTATATTTTTAAAAACTATCACTTTTGAAGGATGAATTTAGATGTAGAATCTAGAAAACAATCTCTTTTTCATTCTAGCGAAAAAGCTACTTATTTGAGAAACATATATTTCTTAAAATAAACAGTCTATTAAAAACTACTGAATGAAATTTAACTGATTGGTAAAATACTTTAAAAGCCAATTTATAAAAAAGATAAGCCTCTACAATTAAATAAACCAATAATTATTAATTACGCAGATCAGTAGATTCCATTTAATGGCACAATGTTTTTGATGGAATCAAAGCTTTAGAAATTACATTGTGGTCATTAATAAAATGTAATTAAGTAGAATTAAATATGACTATTTATAACATTTATTTAAAATTAAATTTTGGATTCAAACACCACAAGAGCAAAATAATTTCAAAATTCTTCTTACCTTAGCGATCATTGTTGTTAAAGAACAGACAGCTATTAAACTGATAATGTTAGCTAAAAAGAGAACAGTTTCTTTTATACTCACAGTGACATGGAAAATATACCGGCAGCGACATTTTCACGTGATACACAAATGACCACCACCGGCATTTTAAGAAGGTCAGTATTTGATTCCGGCCTTCTTAACCGGTAAAATGGCATTGAAAAATTCAAATGTTGTTTACAAAACAAATTAATCAATCAAAATGGAAGTGTTGTTGAAGATTCAAAAAGAAGATTTTTTTTCAAATGATCTCCTACTAACTATTGAATCGAAACCAATATTTTAAAAAGTGTAGCATAGTGGTATAGAAAGAGGAAGTTCGAAATTCAAAGTACGATATATTAATAGCGAAGATAAAGAAAAATACACACTTCTGAAGAGTAAAATGCAAAATAAAAAACGACATATAAACAAAAATATTCGTTTAATTTGAAAAAAAAATTTCTCGTTATTTTTTCAGTTTTTTTATGACCACAACACTGTGTTATAAATAATAATAAACGTTTTGCTATAAATAACCATTTAACAATATTTCTAAATAAAAATACGTAGAAAAAAACTATTTTGCATTTTGATGATTGTCTATACTTTTCATTGTTTTTATTTTAAAAAATAAGTAATTATGAAATAATTTTCTAAAATCCTGATTTATGTTGTTGATATAATTTTCACTAGATAACAGAGCTTTAAACATAATGCAAGTTTATTTTAAGGCTTATTTTGCGTTTATCTTTAAATGAACTTACTTTATTTCAATAAATAGATGGAAAAATTAACTAAAAAGATATTATTTTCTTGTTATAATTTCTTTTCACTCATTTCATGAATATCAGGAAAATCAAGAAAAATATTTATTAATAATCTGATATTCTCATTTGCCAATTATTTAATAATTCAAATGGGCAAAATTTCTAGTAATGGTAATTTTTAATTCCATTTTTTCTTCCTTCTTTCAAAATAAATTTTTGAGATTTTCTTAATGTGCGATCATCACTTAGTGGAGTAGTTTAATCAATTACAGTATACATTTTTTTCTATACCATAAATTTTAAAAATATTTAATATTTCTATTGTAAAAATTCTTTATTAAAAATATATTGTGATAATTAAAAAGATTGCAAGTTGTCAAAGCTTTTGTAATATGCTACATAATCCTAATTTTTCATCAATGTCAACAT
Organism: Argiope trifasciata; assembly: GCA_026543055.1. NCBI lineage: Eukaryota > Metazoa > Arthropoda > Arachnida > Araneae > Araneidae > Argiope > Argiope trifasciata. The sequence goes on along the minus strand of JAPMOQ010057494.1, from coordinate 19,191 downwards.
ATAAGATATATATTTTTAGAATTTTGTGATAAACAAATTATGGAAAATTATTTCTTAAATAGTTTTAACATTTTTCGTACTTATAAAATTTATGAGATTCTTTTTAGGAAAAATAATTAAGATTACTTAAACTTTACCTTAGATAAAAAAAAATCTGATATTTATTTTAGAGATATGTATTGGATAAAAAATTACATAAGCAAGGAAAAATATTATATACTTAACACTCTACCTTTTAATTATTTTGATCTTATGAACTAAAGCTCACAAATTATCTTCCGAATTCAATAAATCAAACGTTTTTCGGATTTAATCGCTAAAATCCTAAGCAGAGGAATTATACGATCTATACTTCAATTACCTTTTTTCAAATCGGAAATAATTAGAAAAAAAAAGCAAGTTTGGCTGTTTAGGCAGTTAATTGCTTTTGACGAGTATACTCGTAATAGAAAAAATACAACCCTTTCCGTTAGAACGAGATTATTCGTCAGGAGTAATAATTAATTTGGAGACACAAGTATATTTTACACAGGAATTGCAATTGATTATTAATTTATCAGCAGGTCCAATTTAAATACTCATCTTAGGATGGACCCGAAACATTGAATTAGATAAAAAGCTGATATCAACCAAAACTATAATTTTTGTGGTTAATTCCTTTTTAAGATCCTAAAAGGGTAAGTTTTCAGCACAAAATGTCTAAAAATTATAATTTGGTAAAATATCCGTGTATTCATTTGTATTATTTTACATTAGTATAATGTACCCATTGAAATTGGGAAGCTGATTTTCAATGGCTAGGTAGCCAAACTTGTCCATAAGAGCCAAACATATGTTAAATACATGAACATGATGGCACCTTTTGAGAACATCAAAAGTTAGAATAAAGATACAGAAATTGTTGTAAATTGTCTATGCATTTTAAGTGAAATAAAATATTGGGTACTATTAAGCAAAACTTTACAATATGTTTACCCAAAACGAATTCATAAATAAATATTTACTTCAAAAAAGTCTTAGTGTTATAATCATCACAATAATATTAATATTAGTAACTAAATTGACAGTAAATAAATGAAAATGACGTATTCAAATAAATGATGTTTAAAAGGATCATTGTAGAACCAGATCAACTCTGAAGGCCGTAACTTGCATCATTAATTGTTGAACCGGTTCAAACTAGTACTGATTTAATGCCTTTTTTCTTTTTGAATAACAAGCGTAACATCTTATACCACAAATAAATGAAAACACACAAACAAAAAAAGTAAATGTGTCCTTACTTACACTATCTATTATGCATAATTACAGAAGTCACCGCACCCTTTTTTAATATGCATCGACTTTCGACCTTGAACATATTCCGGAAGACATAGTATAAAAACGCGACCAAGAAGCAATGACCCATCATCTATCTCATTGCGAGTACCCGATCACAGAAACCAAACATGATTGCAAAGGTAAGATCAGTTTATTGATTTTTAATTACCCTCATTCAATCATTGCTGATACAGATATTCTATCAGTAGCATTATTTGAATTTAAAAAAAAAATTTCATAGATAGTAATAAGATTTTATAACTATTTGTTACCATATCTATTTTTAAATACTGCAACCCAAATTTGTTGCAAAAGAAATTATAAAAAGTTCTTATTGAAAAAAAATACTTGATACATTGAAAGATATTACTAGAAAATTTCAGAATTCTGGAGACAGGCATGCCAATTCTTTTCCTCCTCCATTTCATGACCGAAAAAAATAAGGACATTAAAAAATTGCAGTCATGGCGATCCAAATTTGTTGCAAAAGAAATTTTAAAAAGTTCTTATTGAAAAAAAAATACTTGATACATTGTAAGATATTACTAGAAAATTTCAGAATTCTGGAGACAGGTATGTACATTCTGTTCCTTTGCTATTTCATGACCGAAAAAAATAAGGAAATTAAAAAATTGCAGTTATGGCGATCCAAATTTGTAGAAAAACAAAATTTTTAAAAGTTTAGAACTGGAGGAATATTTGGTAACTTGTGAGATTTTGCTAGAATATTTCAAAATTTATCAGACAGACATTACATTTTTACCCCTTTGCTATTTTACTATTGGGAAGATATTGAGAAGGAAATTGCCTTTAATTTTTATTTTAAGAACTTTTTTTGAATAATTTTCTTTGCTTTATCAAATCATCATTTTTAAAAAAACATTTTTATAAAAATATGCATTTGAAAGTACAATTTTTTTATAGTCTGCAGTCATTGACAGATTAAGTATATATTTTTGTCAAAAATCATGCTTATTGAGAACCTAGTTTTATATTATTATAAAAAAAACTATGCTCATTTGGAACTTTATTAAATTATTGTGAAAAAAAATCAGATTTATTGGTTATCATACTTATAACGAAGTTAATTATAAATTATAATGAAAAAAAATAAAAATGCATGAGTTGAAATAAATATCAAATTGCTTAATATATAATTTTCGGCAATATAGAAAATTTAATAAGTATAAACTTTTTAAAGAGTAATGTTAAATAGATAATCATGTCTCTAATTTTTATGAATTTTGAAAAAATAAATCAATTTTTTAACTTTTAAAAATAAAATTAATTTATTTTTTATTATTATTATTTAGGTCCTAAAATTTTTCTTAAGGAATTTTACAATTGAGCATAAAGTAAACATAAGCTTCAAAAAAACAGGTTGCTAAAATTTACATTAAATATATTAAAAGAATTAATTTCAATGGATTATAATTTATGTTTAACACTTTCCTTATTTTGAAAATGCTTCTAAATAATTAGAATTACATAGTACAAATATTTATATCTTTCACATAAATTTTTGATCCTTTGTCATGAGATCCATTGTTCTTAAATCTTTGCAAAAAATATAAAAATCTTTGGCTTTGTCTGATCTCATCATATTTCTCGTCTCTCGCTTCCAGAAATTGTTTGGTGAGCAAATTCTTGTGACATGTGCTATAGCTGCCAGTATTTAGAAAAAACATAATTTCAAGCAATATAATAAGAGCAGTTTTTTTCGATGCTATTTATCTGATAATATTCTTATTAGAAGCTTACATTATAAGACGCTACATAATCTTGAGAAAAATGCTGTATAAATGAAATAACTGATTTGTTGTTGTTTTAGGTCACCCTGTTGTGTGCTGCTTTTGCAGTCGCCTGCGCCAATCCTATTCTTACTACTGCCATCATTAACACTGGTGTCAGCACTAGCGCAAGACAACAGGACGTAAGTATCACCTCTGTTACCTACTAATTTCTCTCAAATTTTTCTATTATAAAATAAAAGTGTTATTTAAAGTGTAATTTAACCCTTAACTGGAGATATGAATTTTCTCATGCGGACAGCCCCTGGGAAACAAATAAACTCTGTCACTTTTTTTATTAACATTTTTTTTATTTTGCAAACAGCATTGGAATTTTGTTTTTGTAAACACAAAACATTCTGGAAATCATGTAAAAATATTAAAACAAATAATAAGTACAAAATATAATAACAAATAATAGCAAAAATATTAAAACTGTTAATTGTTATATTAATAAATGTTGGAAAAGTGTTAAAAAAACGTAAACAATCTTTTAAAGAGCATTTATATCGTTTAGATATTACGGAATGAAACCAATGTTAATAACTTTTAGAGTTTAAAAAACAAAAATGAAGAATACAATATTTTAAAATATTATTTTAACAATGTTACCTTATTCTTTTCCATTAGTTAAATTAAAAGCAGTTTCAGAGGCATGGAGTCAAAAACTCCATAAAAAATAAGAAAAACTTTGATGAAAAAATAACTCGGTCACAAGCAAGTGCTCAAACTTTGACTTTTGTCCACATACTGCTGAAAGACCAACTAATTGATTGTATTATTGTATTCATGTACAAAATACCAGAGAGCTAATAAATAAACAGAGCTAATAAATAATGCCATTTTAACATCCATCTAAAGTTATAGGTTAAACTTATATTTTTAAACAGACTGTGAAACATTCTGATTCCGTTTTAAATCATTCTTTCCATTCTAATAACAAAAGTTATTGAATATAACATTAAATTCATTTCTTTATAACAAACATTTTTAAATATCCATGTTAATTTTAAAATTAAATACCTTGTTTAGTTTATTAATTTAAAGCTTAAGAATAATTTACATTGTTTCAGGAGGAAGGCAAACCTTATGTCTTATTTCTTCGTCATCACAATGAAAACGAAATAAATAGAAAGTTATAATTTTTCATGCTTGTTTCATTAGTGTGTAATGAAACAAGCCTAATGTCTAGAATATAAATAACTCCAAATTAAAATTCCATTCTGTTGTAAACGTAAAGAAAAATTGCAATTTCAGCTACAAGATGACAACACCTTAGTAATTAAAGGACGTATTAAATCATCTTGCTCAAAAATATTCAAACAATCACTACTAAATGCATTTTCAATCAATACATAATTCTTTGCTTGAACAATAGAACCAATTGAGAAAACCAAGTTAAACAAAATAAGATGCCATGATCAGTAACATTTTTTATATGTGAATAAAAAAATAATTACTAATTATAAAATAATCATCATTATACGTCTTAGGAATGAAACAACCCATATTAGGAGAAATCAAATTCTTCGATTGTTTGTGTTTAGTAGTATGAAAGAAAAATGTTTTTATTTCATTTTGAAACTATTAATTATTACATGAGCTGAATGGAAATATATGTTGAAGTTCATTATAATTGAATATACAGCAAAATTACAGCATTCTTATAACTTATTTCTCAGGGTCTTGGCAATTACGCTTTCAACTATGGCATTGTAGACGGTTTGGGTGCCACCAATTCTAGGGCTGAAATTGGAGATGCCGCAGGCAACAAGCAGGGAGCTTACACCCTCACCGACATCGACGGTCGAGCCCGAAGAGTCGACTACGTCGCCGATGCTGCAGGTTTCAGAGCCTCCGTCAAGACCAACGAACCCGGAACCGCCCTCAGCGCCCCAGCTTCTGCTGCCATAGTTAGCCCATACGCTGCCCCTGTTGCCCCAGCAGTGCCAGCCGTTGCTGCAGCTCCTGTTGTTGCTGCTCCAGCTGTAGCTGCTGCTCCTGTGCTTGCAGCTGCCCCAGCATTGGCTGCTGCTCCTCTTCTTGCCGCTGTCCCAAACACCATTTCCTCCTACAGCACCGTTATTGGACACGGAGCAGGTCTTGGACTTCCTTTTGGAGCTGGACTTCTGGCTCCTGGAATTGGAAAGGCCCTCATCTTATAAATTATGGTGAGTATCAGGTTCAATTAAAAAAACTTTTACTAATAAGTATTCATAGCAAACAAGACTTATAATAAATAGTGTAAAATTTTATATCATATCGTTAATATTCTTTTGATCTTAAAATAGTACATCTTTTAATATTAAATTAAAAGGTTCAGCCTCTATAATCTGTATTTAACGGAAATAGATTCAATTTCCTCATTCTGAACAACAAGAAAACTATAAAACAGGAAATGAAAATCTAATTTCAATAATAAATAAAATTTCAATAATAATAGTAATCAAGAAATTTTTTTTTAATTGTTTGAATAATTTTGATAAAACGCTATTTTTTCTTCAGCCTGGCTAAAAACTTTTTATGTTGCTCCATTAATAAATTGATTTCTAGATTTACTTGAATTGCTTATAATGTTTTAAATATCATTAGATCATGCTAAAATAGTAAAAAAAAATTGTTCCAATGGATATAATTTTTTTATATTTTACTTCATATATTTAACTGTAGATTATAATAAATTCGTAAAATATTAAGAAATTATTTTACTGTAACGTTTAAACGCTACTGTTTTCATCTCTCATTTCTAAAAAAATTAATTCATATTTAGAAAATGCATTTATAACTTGTAATCATATTAAACTGTATTGATGATTTTTTCATATTTTTTACTTACACTTTTTTACTTACGAGTAATTTCTTTATTTTAGAATACTTTAAAGCAACAAAATTCTTTGAAGATCTTCTAGAATGAAGAAGAATATTAAAGTAAATTGGTTGTTGGAGAAAGAAAAAAGATTGGGAAACAAATTGTGATAAACATTTCATGTGCTGTCTTTCATGTAAATAATATTTACATTAATAAAGACAAATGTTCATATTGATACCTGTGTGGATTTCTCTATTAAGTTATTAATATCCCAAACTCTTAGATTCTGTTGGAAGTCCTTTGATGTTGTATGAAGTTTTACTTTTACATTGGATTCTGAGTTAATACATAATTTATTTATTAGATATTTCATTATTTTTCGCATCAATGTTATGAAATATATTAAGCTATAACTTGATTTTAATTTTTAAAATAACTTTATTTTGCTGTAGTAATTTGGTTGTTTCATCTCTTTTTTATTTCATGTATTTTAAAAAATAGGTGATTCGGAGGGGAAAGAGAAATGGTACAGTAAAAAAAAGCGTAAGCATTAATTATAACTAAAATAAATAAATAAATAAAAACTTTTATTCTACTTCGATTTTCCTTTTAGTTGATAAATTTTTATCGCTGTATAATAAACCAGAAAATCGTTTAACCATTCTTTTTTCATATTAAATATATTTTGGGCAAAATGTGATATCTTAATATGAATTAATAAAATTTATATCATGAAAGTTTTTTTTTTATTTTTGTAAATATAAAAATTTTCAAATCAACTTTTAATTTTTAAAAAAATTATATGAACTTATTATCTAACTTATAAATTCGAGAAATAGATTTTATTATAAAATACTTCTTCGATAAACGAAAAAAATCAAATATAAAATGAAAACAAACTCACTTGAATGGAGGCAAAAAATACTGATGCAAGATATCTACACTACATTAAATATCAATACCAGAGTATCTTACTTTTAAAAAAAATTGAAAAAATTTATATGTAATCATTTTTATATTTACAGATATTCTCCAATTTAAATATGTGAATTTTAACAATATTCTTACAATTGATGCCTACGAAACTTAATTATGCTGTAACTTTTTTTAATAATTGGAAAGTACTTGAATTTCAAATTGTTTTCAAGGTAATTAAATGATAGTGTAACAAACTTGTAAAAGAAATGTTTTCTCGCTGAGATCTTATAGGAGTGAAGATAATTAAAATTGCTTCCAGGGAAGTAAAAAAAAATGGTTCTAGAAGGCACAACTGAGCTGAAAAAGGCATTTGGGTGGGGAGAGAAAAAAAAGAATTTTCCAGTTTTTTATTTCCATCCTGCATAAATTTTTTTTAAATTTTGATAGAGGATTTTGTAACTCAGATCGGCATATTTCAATGGAAAAAAATTGGAACATCACATGGTATTGAATTCATGATGAACCATTTATATTATAGCCACAAAGCAATTCAAGTGTTTTCACATACGGTCAAAACTCTCTATAAAACATTCGTCGTGTTAAAGGCTAATATGCATATTGAGTATCCGGCATCAAAAAATAAATTCTAAATCTCCACAATCGATGCTTAGAATATTAGGTATTAAGTACTGAGCAAATCTTAAATCAGTTTTTTTTTTCACTATGCATATAATTTTGATGGATTTTACTGGATTTTATCAGACAGAGAATTATTTCACTTTTGATAATACATAAATGTATGCAGAAAAAATTCACACCTTTTTTTTCCAAAAATGATGTGAATTCTTTCTGCATTTATTTACTTCTAATAACATTATTTATATGTAATTTAATTTCATTTGTTATTGTATTATATAAAGACAAACATTTTTATCTGCATAATTAGTTAAATTTTCTAAATCAATCTACTGCTTGAAAGTAATGTAAAGGATTCGATTCCTTGCTTTATGTTTTGATTCTTTGCTTCGTCAATCTCTCTCATTTTACTTAAACGACTTTTCAGAAAAACGTATAACACAACAATCATAACTCAAGATTTTTCAACTCTGACTTGATTTATGAATAACTATTTCGGAGCAAGAGCTTAGTTTTAACTTTAATAAACGTTAAATTGAGATCACATATTGAAAATGATAATTTTAGCAACATATATTAGTAATTCCTTTAGTTCCTACTTCTACATTTATAATAATGCGCAAATTCATATATTTCATATAGGGTTTTCATATTTTGTTTTTAGTTTCTTTGTTTCGAAATCAGAATGAATTTATTATCGCAACATTCACTCTCTCAGAATAATGCACAGGATGTTCAAAAAAGGTGAAATTCCTTTTTTTCAGCACTTAAAAATAAATATGCATAGAAAAGGACGAAAATACATAAAATGATATAAGAAATTTATTTATTTTGATGATAAAGCTTCATTATTAATTTGGGTCACAATGGACTGATGGTAAGATCTCGGTACCAGAGGATTTCAGGTTCGACACCTGATTCCACCAAAGGTCTTTCGTGTGAACAGATATGGTGCGAATCCGTCGAAGTCAAATGTCTTCCCGCTGGTGTGGTGTGGAACTTTGAAAAGCGCCAACCCATATGTAGTACGCGACATCCATTTGTGATTTACAATTACTAGATCCATGCCAAAAGAACTCTACAGCTGCTTTAAAAAGGGACGTTAATATAATTAAACCAATCAAATTCATTTTTAATTTTCAAATGGTAATTTTTTTAAATTTTTATACGAATGCCTTAGATAAGTTTAATCAATTAGAATTCTTTGTAATGCTGAAATTGTATCTTCATTAAAAGCTATTTCATCTGTCCCATAATAATGGCAGCAATTGATGAATTTGATTTTTCCCATTATAAAAATAAGACAAGAAAATGAATATAGAATAAAATATTTCTTGCATAAAAACTACGCCATAAAATTTTTTTTAAATATGTTAAAAATATTACTCTTCGTTTTTATTTCAATGCTCAGATAACTTCCGGATTTGTCAATAATTTCGGTACTACTTTTTTAAATTTATAAGAGGAATTGCTTGTTTGCAAATTTTTGCTTTTTATTCTTTTTTATACTTAGTAAATAGAAAGTATAGAAATCATCAAAAAATTAGAACTTGAGATTTTCATTAATCCCCTGTAATGACTTAATCACTATCGATCACTAGAGTGGAATTCCAGATAAATACTTTATTTACAGCCTTATATTTTTACAGATGAACAATTTGTTCTAATCTAGGTTAAATATTCTCTATTTACACAACATTTGTCGGTTGAAGGTCTCTCATGAAAACAGTTCAGGGAATAAATCCTCCCTTAATTCTAAGAAAAACACCACAAGACCCTAACAAGCTGTTATACAGAACTGCTGCCAAAGTCGCAGCTGTTGGACACTCCTTTCCTTTGAAGAAGCAACAAGTCCCTTCCCCACAATGAACTTCACTTGTGGTCTGATAACCAGATGCGAACAATCGGAGAAGGATATTCACCATCTTGAAAGTTGGCAGAGTTTAACAATGGAAGCTTTAATAGGTTGTGAGCAGCTGTCGGGAAATGCCGTTAATCGTGAATAGGACAGTGGAAAATTACACTCTACGTTTCAAATCTCCATAAGTACGAAAATACATTTTTAGAAATTGTCCATATACCTGTCTATCACAAAGATAAATGAAAATGCTTGAAATATATATTTAAAATTTAATATACGGTCGTAATACCCAATTTGCATATTTCTATCAAATTTTGAGTCTGCAAATTCATCAAAGAAAGACCGTCTTTTCGGCTGTTCCAGTAGGTGTGAGCACAATAATTATAAAATGAAGAAGGATAGGCAGATAAAATTTGGTACACACATTTAACATCTACATTACCAACAACTACCAAATTTTCAGCCCAATCCAACAAAAAGTTTACCATCAGTCTGTATCTCAATTTTCAGAAACGTGTGTGTTGTGGCTTATCCCACCTGGCCGGCAGTAACATCAAACCAAGTCCATGAGCCCGAACGCCTTGAAACAATGTAACATTACCTCAGGACTAGAGAATAGTTGGCTTTTATTGAAACTGATGCAGGCCAAAATGTGGGCAGGAGTAGTTTGAGTTACTTTGCATTTTGGTCATTTGGGATAAATTTTGTGGCCCGTCTCATGATGTCCACTCCCAAATCACGCAAGAGTTGCCTGAACGCGCCTGTTGCCAACCCCAACTAAAACAGCTCCAAGGTGACTTTCCGCATACCATTCGTGCAATGGGCCCTCCTCCAAGAATAAAACCTGCAGACGAGCCACGCAGATTACACGGCCTGCACCCATCTGCAGACGAGCCACGTACTGCCTTTTGACTCCTCTTGCAGTTTTCTGGTCTTCTTTGATATCCGTCGACTCTACCGACAATTTGTCGGTAAACTTCCCAGACATCAAAGAGTCCAGAAAACCGCAAGAGGGGTCGAAGGGGAAAAGCATCCTCGTGGCTATTGGGGAGTGTGAACCCCCAGTGGGTCGGAGGTCTGATTTATGACCAAATCTGTGAGAGGGCCGGTCGTAATATCTTGCCGGAGCCGGTTGGCGATTTCTAAAAAAATAAAGAAACCATCATGATATGTATTCTTATGGCTGCCCTCTCAAGCCAGATCATCAGTACTTTTATTTCCGTGCATATTCACATGCAACGGAGCTCTAAGACAGCTGTTCTTGTAAACAGGATTACTCAAAAACAGAAATTAAACATATTAAATCCGATAATGAGTTGTGTGATTACAAGTGCATTCTGTGCCGAATTTGGGTTGGAATCGATGAATTAAAAAGTGTTCTGTAACACAAATACGATTTTCGAATGCTATTAAGAGCGTGCCAAGGATGACATAATAGATTCAGTCAGAATTCTAAATTTACGTCAACAGTTAATATTTTGTAACTATTGCATTTATGTGCCATTTAAGGCGTTTTCATCAATAAGGTTTTTGAGATAAGAGAGAGAGGGGAAGATCACTTCTGGTGGATATGAGAAATGTATTGATAGAGCTTGTGGGAGCTTCAATAGTGTAAGTTACTGAAGTTATTCTGAAAAGCGAAATATGCCTACGCTTTCAAGTTTTAGTCCATAACATTTACATTTAATTTTACAGTTTTGTTTCTTCAAAGAATCGGAAGGTCAAAGTAATTGAAGGATTCAGAAAAATCAGAAGAAATAAGCCTGATTTTAATTTACCTGATAAAAATAATACTGAAATATTGCCAAAAAGAGCAAAACAGACTTAGCAATAAATAAGTGATTTTAATTAATGGCCTGTCATCATAGAATTATCTACACAAGAATATATTTGAATGGAAATAGATAATATACCTGAAATAATTCTTTAAAATATACAGGAGTGCCTGGCATGAGCTAGAAAACCTTGTACTAATCCAAATCTGTCACAGTTTTTGAAAAATTGTTGAATATGAACAGGCGAATACAAAAATTATTACAAATACATACAATAACATACAAATAATTTTACAAATACATACATCAACATACAAATAATTTAACAAATACATACAATAACATACATATAATTTAGCAATACATACAATAACATACAAATAATTTAACAAAGACATACAATAACATGCAAATAATTTAACAAATACATACAACAACATACAAATAATTTAACAAAGACATACAATAACATACAAATAATATAATGTTAACAAACAATATGTAAGAACAATGAAATAAACTAAGTTTCCTTAAAAAAGGAAATTAAATTTTTATAATTAAAAAGAGGAATTAAAAGAAAATTATTTCATGCACAATTTTTCATTATTGAATCCTACTGGAAGGGGTTAAAATAATTTTACAAATCTAAATTAATCCTTTCCAAATAATAGGCGATTTAAACCATTGGATTTGAAAACATTCCTCACTAAGACTAAGGTTTCCCTTTTAAAAAAATTATGTTAATAATTTTCAAATGAGCCATCATTCTTTATTAATTCAACATCTCCCTTTCACTTCTTAATAAATGAAAAAAAATTAAACATTAAAACCAAATTACATTTTATTTTTATGTATTGTCTCGTTACTGCTTGAAAAAAATTCTACAAATCTATATTCTAGATAAAAACAATTAATAGATATAAACTGTAATGTTAATTTAAAAAAACAGTTCAACAGTTTAAATGCAAGCTAGCTCTTAATTTATTTAGCTTCTCTTTTCTTAAAACAATGAAATATGCTTACTTTTTACGAACTAAAAGGTCTATATGTAGGTAGTTTTATGTATATTCTTTTCACTTGTGCTCATTATATACTTTTTCTTGTGATATTCTTACCTCTACACTTATGTTTTAAAAAAATTCCAAAGAAACTGTAGGATTAAGTCTCTGTATTTTCATGTCTATCAAATGCACGTGACTCCATTATTTCATTTATTCTAAAAGAAAATAACTTTCCAATCTTCCAAAAGAGGGCAGCACCTCAGAATCTGACAGTACAAAAAGCGATAATCAGGGTTTCCTTGCCGAGTACCAAAAAATAATTATCCAAAAAAAAAAGTAAATCGCAGTTAGCATGTAATTACTTTTTTTAAATTTTTTTTATTCCAATAATTAATGTATTTAATTTTTTTAAATTAAAATAATTAAATTATTCTTAAACATTAGCGGAAGGTAATTATTTCTTAAAAACTATACAACTTCGTATTCAGTAATACAACTACTGAATTTCATTTGAAATTAAACGAATTATTATCATTATTGTTGTAACCTAAATCAAACATAATATTACAATTTATTTGGTCAAAGTGAAATAAAAAATGGTTATTGACGAAATTTATTTGAATTTCTAGCAGAGATTTCTTTCATAAAAATAAAAAATAATCTTCGACTAAATTAGCCAGTGTAAAATTTTAGATTTTATCTAAATATTAAGGGGGCTAAAAATTTATATAAAAAATAGAAATTTGAAATACAAATATATTTTTTAATTGAAACGATATACAGAAAATATGATTTAAATGTTTTTTAAAATTATGCATTAAAATGAAAATATAAATTAATGAAATAATAATTCATATAAGAAATATTCGCAGAAATATTTTCAAAAATAAGAAACAAAACTTTATGAATTTATTAATATATATTAAGTATTTTGATAAGAAATCATGTATTGATATAAACTGAGCAGAAAAATAATTTGAATAAAAGAGAATAAAGAATATTTTACTTTAATGAATAAATAAAGAATGGTTATCAATAGATTATCAATGGTAATCAATGGAATATAGTATTAATTACTGTGAGAATAATATGTGTAACTTGTGCAGTCAGATGCCAAAGTTTCAATACTTCGACAGTATTCATTGAATAAAATATATCTATTTAACTTACTTCTTTTCAACAAAAGTTGTAATTTAAGGAAGTCCTTCAAAGTCCATTTTTTTTTTTTCTTATCTTAAAAATCAATTAAAAAATTAATTTTACCTAAATAAATTATTTTTATGAAGGAATAAAAAAGTTTATTAATACACAGTAAACAGTGCTTCCTTTGTGTGAATATTAAGTTGTAGTATTTAAATTGTTAAAAGGAAATAAAATATTAAACGTTAGTAAAAGAGAGCTTGCTTCTTTTTTTTTCTCACCTTTTTTTTTGTAGCATTATGCTTACCCCAGAATGTCAGAGATCGGTATGGAATTATAGTATAATATTATTAAACATATAATCAAGATTATATATTATGTTCAACATATTAATCAACATTATATATTATGTTCAACATATTAATCAAGATTGTATATTATGTTCAACATATTAATCAAGATTATATATTATGTTCAACATATCAATCAAGATTATATATTATGTTCAACACATTAATGAAGATTATATAATATGTTCAACATATCAATCATTATATATTATGTTCAACATATTAATGAAGATTATATGTTATGTTCAACACATTAATGAAGATTATATAATATGTTCAACATATTAATCAAGATTATATATTATGCTCAACATATTAATCAAGATTATATATTATGTTCAACACATTAATGAAGATTATATAATATGTTCAGCATATTAATCAAGATTATATATTATGCTCAACATATTAATCAAGATTATATATTATGTTCAATATATCAATCAAGATTATATATTATGCTCAATATATTAATGAAGATTATATATTATGTTCAACACATTAATGAAGATTATATAATATGTTCAACATATTAATCAAGATTAAATATTATGCTTAACATATTAATCAAGATTATATATTATGCTCAACATATTAATAAAGATTATATATTATGTTCAACTTATTAATCAAGATTATATATTATGTTCAACATATTAATGAAGATTATATAATATGCTCAATATATTAATGAAGATTATATATTATGTTCAACACATTAATGAAGATTATATAATATGTTCAACATATTAATCAAGATTAAATATTATG
>JAPMOQ010057482.1:694682-729928 GCA_026543055.1 Argiope trifasciata | reverse complement strand
TAACGGAAAAGTACAAAATTTAATTATACTCTAATTTGAAACACTGTAATATGATAAAATTTAAGGTTAATTTGGCTTTCTTGTCAACGTCAGACTTGATTGCTTCAGTCGTTGCCTTCTTAGCGTAATGATTTATAAATCGGTTAATTTATCAAGGGAAATTCAAAATAAAACTTAATCATAACAATCAAAGCAGAATTGAAATTTTTGCCTAATAATTAATAATCAAAGTAAACAATATTTTTTGTAGTAATATTACCATCGGCAAATTAAGCGAATGAGAGTTTGATGAAATAAATAACTGGTCTGGACATTATCACAAGAAATGAGGTATCAGTTTAAATTAATATTCAAAAATATAAATAAATTTGAGAAAAAATGCCCACTAATAAAATTAACATAATAGAGATGGTTATATTTTGTATTTAAAGGTATATATAAATGGTTATATTTTGTATAAAAGGGTTTCAGAGTGATAATATATTCCGTAGGAATTGAGGAAAAAAAAATTAAGAATCTCCAGCAATAGTCCCCTAATGAAAGATTTCTGAAAAATACCTACCTAAAATTATTTTAAGTTGATTTTCTTAGTAAGCATTTACTCTTCAAAAAGTATCAGTTTGCTAAATTTGATAGCTTTAGTTGTTTGGCCTGTGAAACCTTTTACTCTGTGTATGACATATTAAGAAGTCTGTCAAAATGCACAGTAGGTTGGAATGAAAATATTCATACAAATTGATTTTTAATCATTCTTAAATATTATTGTGACTGTTGAGTTAAACATTCGTTTAGAAATCTTTTAGAAACAATGTTCAGTAAAAGATTTAACAAGCTATTGATGTGATTTTCTAAAAGTAGAAGGTTTGTAGTGTTTTTTAGGGTGATGACTGTTTCTCTTCTGGCATTTCATCATTGACAATGTCCTCCTGCTGTATTATGTTCGTACAGAAAATTGTTTCTGCAGTTTTTTTATGTTTCCCAATTTATATTAAGACTGAACCTTTTCTCATATTATTCATCGGAAAATTTTTCTAATTTTTCATTGAACCAATAATATTAACTTGATTAATCCAAATAAATTTCTATTACAGGAAGTTTAATCCGGATTAATCACTGTTTGAACATAAAAATTGATTATTAGTAGTGAAATGTTGATTACTAGAACCGGCTGATTTTCCATGTATTTTGATACAGAAGATTCCTGCATTTGAATTTTTTGATCAGTGCAATTGAATAATCGCCACATATACGATTATTATAAGTGAAGTCTACTGTATTATGTTTTAACTCTAGAGTGGTTCCACTCTAGAAAGCATGATTACTTGCATATATGCATATAAACAATGACATTATAAATGCAGTCATAAATTAAATTGTTGATTAATTTATTCACCACTGATCGTGTACATATTTTTAGCTATAAGTACATATTTGTGACATTCATTTCTTTGAAATTTTTGTTTCAAAGTGAAATAAAACCATCACCAAGAAATTTAAATCATGAAAGGAATTTTGTAAACTTACATGTTATATGAAGATACATTAAACTATTGTATCTTTGAAAATAATTCAAATATTTCAACAGAAATGTCTTGTAGAATATTTTTGTTGGAAACGTATAATGATGTCAGACAATTTGTTTTGATGCACTTCTAAAATCCATCAAGAATTCATGTAGAAAAATATTAAGAAAAGAGATGATATCAGAAACAACTTACCTTTTTCCCACATGATTTCATCAATTGGATATCCAGCCACTCTACATTGGATTGAAGTACTTTCACCAGCAACAACAGAGAGGTCAGGCATTGGCCGAATCATCGGTGGACCGTACACATTCAAGCGTCCAGAATGTCTGATTTCGCCAACATCATTCCGCGCTACACAGCTGTACAAACCACCGTCTTCTATTCGAACACTGGAAATGTTAACATGACTGATGACATCACCATTCCTGCTGACGTAATCGCCCACTCGCACCCTGTCGTTATCTGGTACAGGGTATCCGTCCAATGACCAAGTGACCTGTGGTAAAGGCGTACCAGAAGCGGCACACTGAAAAGAAACTGATGGACCAGGCCGCAATGTTCTCTCTGAGAATGTTTCATGGAAAGATGGGGCTGTTTCTGTAAGAAAAAAAAACACGAGGGGAATTCAATGAAATTTGTTCATTTCTATGATATATTTTACGATATTAAATGATGGAATTCGTTCAGAGTGAAATCAAAAATATTTCATTGAAATAAAGTTGAATATTTATGTACGAAAGATGGAAAATTATGAATGAACATTTTCAGATTGACGAATGTGAAAGTAATTAGTACTGTTACATTATACGTTAAACCAATGATAGATTATTAAAAAAAGATGAAAATAAATAAACAATTTAATAAAAAGTTAAAAAGAAACATGGTGATAAATATTAATTCTATCGAGCAATTAAGTGAGAAGTTATTGTCCTCATTCCAAACGGTGTAGTAGATCAGTTTCTAAAGTTACAAAACTTAATATAAAGTCGAGATAAAATGTAAATAATTTATAAAAAAGCTCATAAGGGATCAAGGTAAAAATGGTAGAAAAAATTTGAAGTCATTAAAAGAAAATCACGGAAGAAAATTAAATTAGATAAATGTTTTCATCCGTGGGATGTTTACAGTAAATCAAATATCGAGACATTTGCGCGCGTTTGTGACAATTACCAGGTGAAGGTTAAGAAAAGTTTTTGGCAAGAATTCCATGAAAATACCAATCGAAGAGCTATAGTTGAAACCAAAAAGTGAAAATTGAAATAAAATAATTCTTAAAAAAATAAAAACTAAGGTGCTGATGTCTGATAGAAATATACGCACCTTAATATCAAAATAACTTCTATATGTATGTCAAAATCTTTCCTCTAAAGTATTATACAATTACGAAAAAAAACTTAGAAAATATTTTAAAAAAATTAGCAACTGGAGCCTTTAGAAATTAAAAAAATCTTCATTTTCTTATTTAGTGATAAAAACCTTTTTATGAAATAAATGTGTATAAATTTGATTTAAATAATAAAATGTTAACTTTAGTTATTCAAATAATTTGCATTCAAATAAAATATAGAAAACACATTTCTACACTAGAATACGATGAATATGCAATTTTAAATATTTTAAAAATTCTGATAATTATGTATTTAACTCTCAGCTACAAAAAGCTAACACATTATTATTAAAAATATTTCAAAAAATTAAAGTTTAAATACCATTATGTTATTAAAAATATTTTTATATGATTGATCCATTTTTAGCTGTCAAAAAGTGCACATGAAACTTTATTTATAAGCATTATCGAATGCATTAAAAATATTTCGCTGCATATAACTGATGTACCCTTATCATTTAATTTAAAAAGTTAAAAATAGAAGGTTTTTCATTCTAAAATGGTGTAGGCAACCCTTAGTCTCCTAAAGAATATTTCAGTATCTGCTGATATTGATTTCCGCCTTATTCACTACACATATAGATATATTAATTCCGAAGAGATTTTGTACTTAGCTATGTATAACTATGTACCTTACCATTTAATGTGGAAATTGAAAATCGAATGTTTTTCATTCTTAAGTGGTCTAAGGTAACTTTTAGTCGCCTAAAGAATATCTCAATATCTGCTGATATTGATTTTCACCTTATTTCCAACACATATGGATATATTAATTCCGTAGACATTTTGTACTTATGCACCAAAACTTAAATGTTATGCCAGTATTCAACACTGAAAATATCTTATCAGTGACGGGACCAGGGGTTAAATTTATAACTGGCACGCCTAGCACACATTTTTATGCAATTTTAAACTTATGTGCTGAGCAAACGATTTTTTTCTTACCTCCCAGAACGAGTTCTGCTGAGGCTTGCGCGGAGTCGTCAGCATTTCTTACGAAGCACTGGTACACCCCTCTATCCTCCCTCCCCACGGAATTGATGTGGATAATATCTCTCGTGAGCATTCTCACGCGACCGGAATTGTCCGCCAGTGCACGAGTGTCCTTCATCCATGTCACGGAGTCCACAGGATAGCCGGAGATGTTACACTTGAGGGTGACCGGTTTCTCCGCGTCCACCAGAATGCGTTTGGGGTGGAGGTGAGCAGACAGAGGAGCTGAAAAAAAAGGAGAAAATAATACATGGTACATAAATTTTTGAGGGTCAAGTTTGCGACAATTTTTGCGGACATAAGATGTGGAAAATTCAATATAGGCCATTGCTAATAATGTAATGTTTGCTGCTAATCTTTTGTAAAGTTTATTACTAACTTGTAATGAGTAATGTTTACTGCAAAATTAATTCATAGATATTATAACAAAATTAATTCGTAGAGCTTATTACAAAATTAATTCGTAGAGCATATTGCAAAATTACTTGGTAGAGCTTATTACAAAGTTAATTCGTAATGCTTATTAAAAAATTAATTCGTGATGTTTATTACAAACTTGCAATGTGTAATGTTTATTACGAAATTAATTCGTAATGCTTATTACAAACTTGTAATGTGTAATGTTTACTGTAAAATTAATTCGTAATGTTTATTACAAAATTTTAAATCTTTAATGTTCATTACAAAACTGGGATTTCTAATATTTATTACAAATTTGCAATTTGTACAACAAAATTAATTTGTAATGCTTATTAAAATTTTCATTGATAACGCGTATCAAAGATCTCAGTATTCATGAATTGCTTTTATCATAGCCCGTAAACAAATCATAATAACGATACAAATGCTGTACCGGCACGAGTTTTTGTCCTTTTTTGTATTGACACAATTTGTGTCCAAAAAATATCAGTGTTTTACTCTTATCTTTAATTAATACTTTTCTTCCCTTTTAATCCGTTGCGTTGCCCGGCCTTGTTTTATTGTCAGCACAAGTGAGATAAACAGATTCATTAAAATCAAGAAAAAAACAAGAAGAGTACCTTTTCTTTGTGCGACTGAAAAATTAAAAGCCAACGAAAATTCATTGTGACATTCACATATTTTTCAGTGACATTTATGTATTTTTTTGAAATTCAAAACCTTGGAATTTTAGCAATAAAGTACTTATATTGTATCCAATATAGTGTTACGGATTTCCTATATCCTAAAAATCCGTCGGGTTCGTTTTTTTACCTTGTTTATAGTGGTTGTGTATGGTATTAAATGATGACAATGACACACAAAATGACCAGTCCTTTAGTAGACGAACACAACACAGACGTTTATTTGCAGGACGAGGACAGGACAGCACACAGACGACAAATATTCACAACTATGTACAGGAGACAACTATTTACAGCCGAGACGAACACAAAGGACAGCGCACTGCAGATAGTAGTCCACAGACAGAAATTCTTTAGTGACAATGTCCACAGAGCGGCCAGACAGGATTCAGCCGGAGAGGGAATCTTTATGGGATTCCCTTTACACCTCCTGGGTCTCTCCAGAACTGGCTGAACTATTCCTTTGTCTCTTCTTGCCTTTGCTGTCGACTCACTACTTCGCACAACGGGACTACTCCTCAATTCGGGACAGCTCCGTTCCCGACGACGACACAACGGGCTACGACACAGGTTTCGTCAGAATAGGCCAAACAATAGTCCTACGTTCAGGACTCCTCAGTTCAAAACCTCTATATCTCTAGGTCTTTCCGATTAATTCCACAGTGGTACTTGTCTTCGTTGAACACTAGATCGTTCAGCTTCGGCTTCTCTCCACTGCCGCACTTCGGCTTAACTCCACTTGATTCTTCTTGAGATCCTCTTTCCTATTTCTCCGCTGCTACTTTTTCCGACTTCTCTCGATTGATTTTCTCACTGGAGCCCTCTTCCTTATATATACCGGTGGTAGGCGGGGCTAACATTTTCTGGACCAATCAGAAGCGTTCTAGCTGGATCTCGGCTCCTAGTGGATCGGGAAAATTCTCGATGTTTCGGGTACTTTCCATTTTGTCGCCAAAGTCGCCAAATTTGTTGCGAAATTGCCAAATGGTCACCAAGTTTGTCGCCAAGCCTTGGGACCTCTGACGTCACACCCATTCACTATTCAATACATATTACTGTCAATCTGTCTTCCTTACGATGACAGTATTAGCGCGGGAAAGCAAAACCACAGGTTCGTAACAATAGCCAATGTTGATTGTATGATAACGTTTATAAATCAAATACTTAAGCAAATAACTGGCCTTATTACTAAAATTCAGAAAACTGAAGAACAAATATTGGAATCAAATATCAGAGATTTATAACAACATCAATCATATAGTATATTCAACTTCAACATTAATGACATGAATTAAACATTTGAATTAAGTCTTTAAATTCTATTATGCTATTCTGATAAATCCAAATGGTTTCTTGAAAAAGTAGAGAAAAATTTGAAAATTTAATTTTATTCCAAAAAGTTTTACATTCTTAAGCTTTTTAGAGCAGTTTTGTTGGATTATCTTATCACACTTTGAAACTTTTTAAATGCTATTTGAGGCAGGATTTTTGTAGTTTGAATGATAATATAAAGAACACGACATCTGAAAAGTAATAAAATTTTTAATCTTTTGTGTCATATTAATTAGAGTAAACCAGTTTTAAGGATTCGAATTGTGCCATATGGTGGAGAAAGGATTTCTAGTCAAAAACTGGAGCTTTACCAGCTCTTGTGGATTCCTATCTTTTATGTCATATTAATTAAAGTTAACCTGAGTGTTAAGGATTCGAACAGTACCATATGGTGAAGAAAGGATTTCTAGTCTGATATAGCAAATATAATTTTTCAAGAAATTTTCTTAGAGCATAGAAATCTATATCAAAATTTTATTGCAATTTTTTGCAGATGTGTAAAAATCAGCAGCTCATTTCTCTTTTGCTGTTTTTTCCTTCATATAGTTTCTTCTTTTAAACTTCATTCATCCTGGTCAGTTTTTACAATAGAAATAAGTTCTATTTTACATGCTTTAAAAGACATTTCTAATAGCTTGGATAAAACGTTTATCATCTACACGGACTCCCTGAGTATTTTACATTCTGTAAAATCATCTAATCTTCATCCTTTGGGTTTAAAGGTCTTAGATACTTTTGATAAACTTCTCGTAGTTATACTATTTTAATCTGTTGGGCACCATAACATGTTGGAATTCTAGGCAACAAAAGGCAGTCAAGGCTGCCAAATTGGCGACTACTTCAATTGCTACTAATATTCATTTGGATAAAATAAAGACTCACATTAAAATGTTCCTTCATTCTAAATGGCAAAGACAGTGGGACCTGGAGACAAAAACGAACTGCATGTTATCAAACCTCAAATGTGATCTTGGTCCTCATTAGCAAGCAGACAAGCAGATACAGTTTTAATACGTTTTCGAATTGGACACGCTAGATTAAAAAATAATCATTTGTTGTTAAATGAACAACCACCACTTTGTTCGCGATGCAATTGTCAAATGTCTGTGCAACATATTTTCTCAAAATGCACCAATTTAAATTCCAGGGTTTACAGCTTTGTCAAAGGTCTTGGACTCCATTATCGTCCCTGCTTGATAAAATATCTCATGTCCAACTCTTTGCATTTTTAAAGTCCACAAAATTGTATTCCTATATTTGAAAATTAATTACTTTTTTGCTTGTCCTCATCTTCCATTCGATGACTTTTTAAAATGATATAATTTAACATATTGTTTGGTGCAGTATGGTCAAAACCATGGCTCTTGCATTAAACATGCATGTAACAGGAGTTACATATTCATCTAAAAGTAACAACAAATAAATACATTTGTCATAAGAGAATTTTGATCATTTGAATCGTAGAGGAAATTACATTTCATAAACTATCAATCATTTGAATTAACAGTCTGGGGGAAAGGAAATAATTTTTAGACCCAATTTTTCTCAATCTAACATTGATAAAAATATAAATGCATAATTTAGGGACAAATGTATTTATAAAGGTCTAAGATGCAGAATTAAAAAAAAATTCAACGTTGCATTATGTTTAATTTTATAATAGTGTTTACGATTTCAAAATGTATCATTGTTATTCATCAAAACTGTCAAGAAGTGAAGGCTTGTTTCTACTATTCACTAAGACATACATAAAAATAAATTTTATCACAGTTATATAAAACATAAAAAGAGATTGAAATCTTGCAAATATATTCATCATGATTACATGATTTAAAATATTATTACTGGGAGGGAAAGGATTTGTAATCTATTACTATTCACTATTATTCACCAAAGCATTGAAAGTTTATTATCAAAGATATTTCTCAAAACAAACTAAAATCGTATTGAAATATAATAAATATATTCTTCAAAGTGTCTATAAATCAAAATATTATTTATGGCTTTTATCAAAGTCTATAGGATTTGAAATTTTATGGTTATCATTGAACAAAATGTGCGAGGACTGAAATTCTATTAGCACTTTTTACCAAAACTTAGAAGAGAACTGAAATCTTATTGAAATCTAATAAATATATTCATAATGTGCTTATGGCTTAAAATATTAATGACTTTTATCAAAGTCTGTAACATTTGAAATCTTGTGACTACTATTGAACAAAACATATGAGGAGTAAAATCTTTTCTCAGTTATTTACAAAAACGAAGAAAGGAACTAAAAACCTTTTGAAATCCAGTAACTACATTCACTCAATTGTACATAAATTAAAATATTATTTTTGCCTTTCTTCAAATTCTATAGACAAATCTTGAGACTAGTATTCCTTAAATATATATTGTTACAGAATTTCCAATCTATCGGGTTCATTTGAGTGTAGTGGATGTATAGTGTGAAGGAACACAATGACCAGTCCTTTATTAAAAAAAAAAGACGTATGTTTACATGAGCACAGGACAGCACCAAGACGACAAAAATGTACAGACGACAACTATACACAGCCGAGGCGAACACTCAGCAGTACAATACAGCAGACAGTTGCCCACACGTAGAATTCAGTGGTGACAACTCCCCAGTATGCAAAGTGATCAGGCAGGATTCAGCAGGAGAGGAGATCATCGGAGCTTTGCTCTACGGTCTCTCCAGATGATTGAAACTTACACAGACTCTTCTCGCTTTAGCTGCCAACTCTGTACTTCAACTCCCGATTACTCCATAACCAAATCTAGACCATTAGTTTGACGGCCCAGCTTGAGAGTACTGAAATTTTATAGTTCACGTGAGGCGGGGCTGGAAACTTATTGACCAATCAGGACGTATCTGAACATATCTCGGTTTCTAATGGACAGATCGGGAAAATCTTCAAGTTTCGAGTATTGCCCATTTTATCGCCAAATTCGTGGCCAAGTCGCTAAGCTCTGAGATCACTGATGCGACATCCGATATCATCTAATACAGATGACTGTAAATAAGTCTTTTTTTCATAAAACTATTCGCAGAAGGAAGCAAAATTACAGGCTCGTTACAATATATATGGATTTATCATTGCTGCCAATTCATTAATTTCCCATAAAATTCACTTGACTATTCAATGAACGGAAATTTTACTATTTTCGATATCACAAAGTACAAGAATTGAAGTTTTAAAACTAGTTCTTATTAAAATGCATATAAGTTAATATTTTATGACAAATATTAAAATGTAGTATGAATAAAATATAAAATATTTATCTGGCAGAAACCGAAGACAACTTCTAATGGTGTTAACCAAAAATTCCTTCTTAAGATATTTTCATTATCGTTCTCATTTTATAGCCAATAATAAATTGTTGGCATTTTTGACTTTATTTTTATAATAAATAACAGAGAAAATAGTTTTTTTTTATATTCAAGAAAAATAATGCATGACATTGATAAATTAGAATATGTCAAGAACATTTTAAAGCTCTAGGGCATATTAAAGCAGCTTTCACAAGTAATTTACCTTGTTTACGTAAAATTATGAAAAGAAATAAAAAGCTATGGAAGAAAAGTAAAAAAAGGAAAATCACAAGAAAATAAATCTTCTAAAGACTTACAGACAGTATTTAATGATCTTTCAAATTTTAATACTGATAAAAAATTTTTAAGTACTAAGATTTTTAATTTTATTTAAATATTCCTATTAAGTTTAGAAAAGAGTTTACTACTTTTTTAAGTTTAGATTCTAAAATATTTATAAAAGTTTTATCGTTTGGTGTGTTTTGTAAATTAATTGCAAAATAGAACAGATGTTAAATGTAATTAAAATATATTCATTAAAAATTGAAATTTAAAAAAATATTTTTAAGATATAATTAAATGGAACTTTGGACATAAATCAATAATCGAAAAACATAATCTCAGCTCTGTAGTATGAACTATTAAAATCAGTTTTAAGTGTTCTAACTTTTTTTGCATAGTATAATAATAATTCATAATATAATATTACAATGAAATACTTAATGTAATAGTAGTTATATCACTTCTTTCTTGCAAAACTTAGCATGAAATAGAAAATTAAATTTATTTTGAAAACTAGCATGCATTGAGCCAATTTTATTGCATTTTATTGGTTTTCCTCTTTTCATACATGAAGAAAAAGTACTGTAATATCTAAAGAAATTTTATCCAGCCATTTTGAGAAATCTTCACTTTTCAGGCATCATGGAGTAATAAATGATAATTTTTGGCTTTATGTACATGTGTAAAAATCCCCACCGTAAGGAGCTAGATAGCTGAAATTTAGTATCTGGCATTGAAACCAAAACTGTAGATATACATCAAAGGTTTACTAAATACCCCAAAGGTTAAACTATTTATCAGTTTATCTATTTGTGTGTACAGAAAGTAAAGCAAAAATTGAATCAGATAGATAAGTGAAATTTAACATTTGGTCTGTAGAATAAAATTACAAAAGCTTTTTGAATTTGTGGCAAAATCCATTGAGTGTTTGAGTGGCAAAATCCAAGCGATGAATTTATTGCTACTGTTGTATTCTAAATTTCTTTTATGTATTGAATGCAGAATGCAGTGCTTTTGTTGCATTCGAGCATTCATATAATTCATTATTACGATGAATTAAAGGAATTCAGTGTTGCTAATGAATGATCAATTCTAAAATTAAGCTTTAAATTTGCTCTTTGTCATCTTGTTACATACGAAGGGGTGGATCCGTTTTAATTTTTTTTTGAATATTAACCCTTTTTCTACTCGGATGGTGTTTCTTAATCCCCCTTAAGTACGATGCATCATCCCGATGGTTCATGTATTTATTTTTCCACTATGCCGGCGTCCTGGTATAGGGTAGAGTATCTTCCCAGTGATTTAGGTGTCCCGGGCTCGAATCCCGGCATGGGCCAGGTTATTCTTCTGTGTTCTATCTGTGAGTTATATAAATGTGCCCCCTGTAAAAAGGAGTTATGCAAGTGAATGTGAAGCATGAAGTAATCAAGTCTTACTCTTGACCCTAATTGGCGCTACTGAACAAAAAAAGAGACACTCATTTCGGCTTAAATTTTTGACATATTTCTGTCATTGAGCTTGTAAAGTGCCATGAGTAACAACAACATTTTCAATCATGAATGTTAAAAATGCCTACAGAATGGTAGAAAGGTTTAGCTTAATTTTTCAGGGAAATTTAACTTAAAACAATTATATATGTAGAGATTTAATCAGCGGCCATTGCTGTTAAATATTTTCCAATTTGTTGCAATAGATGTCGCTACGGGTATCGCTAGATATGGCTGAACCAAAGTCCAAAACGCGTGACGTAAGAATTCGAGAAAAAGCGAACTGCGCATTCACTCGCCGGACGGGGACTAGCGAGGGTGTCATTTTGTTCCGATCATGTATCTTTAGAAAACGAAACGCCATGAAACAACTCTTAGCGGCATCTATAAGTAATTCCTTTTTTCTTTCTTTTTTTTTCTCTGTTGTAAATAGTCCTGTCGTAATTGTAAATGTCTTTTTCTTTACTGTAAATAAATTTCTTTCATGTTCAAAAGCTCCTTTTTTCTTCATTCAGTGACCCTAGACACTGAAGTAAATGTGGTTGGATGGGCATTCTGTCCCACCCAATTCCTACATATATATATATTAATTTCTCAGAAATACAAGCAAATCCTTGTATTATATGAATAATTATGAATCTGGTTACTTTTCCGGATGTAAAGGGTTAAATCAAAATGAAGGTTAAATCAATATTTCAGATTTTAGCGACAAAAAAAAATATATTTCTAAATGAAATCTGTGATCTCAAATTTCAAATTATCCAGCGAGAACACTATTTTTTATGACATTATTTATCTTAAATAATTTAAGTGATTAACCAATTTAAACCGGTTTGAAACAACATTTTTTCCCCAGACATTTCCAGTGGTCCTGTTTCTATATATAATGATAATTTCCAACCGCAGTAGCATTGTTTTATGACAATACTTTTGAAAAAAACAAACTGCTGTTTTCTAATTTTTAATTTTAAGATCATAATATAACTTCATAATGGATTAATCTTAGAACAGGTTTCAAATCCTTTAATATTTCCTTCTTAAGAATGAATGAAGGGATATTTCTCACCGGGGGAAAGAGAAAATACTTTTATCAAAACTGTTATAAAACGCGAGGGAAATTTTTAAATCATTATAAAAATTGAAGTATTTAATTTCTACCGGAAAGAATTACATTCCATGATAATAACAGCTATGTTGCCGAGTTCAACCTCTAAAAAAGACATCTGCTGTCAAAGAAACATACGTAATAATAAAGATACTGATAAAATTAGGTCAACGTTTTAAAAGCGCATCTGCTTTCAAAGAAGCGTGCATAATAATAATGCCTTAAAAAATATGATTAAAAGATGTTGATAAATGCTGCCATTTATACCTTTATTTACTGCCCACGCGATTTCGAGTTTCAACTATTTATTGCCTTCAATTATTAAAAACCGCCTAACGAAAACAGGATCTCTCATGATAATAATTTTTACTGAAAAATGTCAAGAAATAATAGAACGATTATCCGATTAAACACAAAACTATTGTTTGAAGATTAAAGAGGCTAGTGGTTGATCAAAATAATCATTCGTTTCACCAGAAAATATGAATAAACTTATTCGTATTACATGAATATGCGAAATTTTATTTAGTTGAGTCAGTTTTATTAAGCTAGGAATTCATTAACAATAAAAAATTATCAATATTTTTTTCATAACTGAATAAAATTTTTCTGCAGATTACTTTCTAACATGTGTTATTATAGAACCAAACATAAAAGTATAAATGCAGCTAAATATTTACTGGAATTGAAAAAAACAATTCCCGTTAAAAACTGGGGAATATTTTATAAAATTGATCAAACATCTGAATTTGTATTCAATTTATATCTATTAATTAATTATATATTATTATATGATATTTTAAATACAATGAATTTTCAGTATCTAAAACCAGACTTCTATTTAAATTCTAACTAATATTTCATATAAGGGCTATTTTAATATTTATACATACAAATTGGTTTTGAAGAAAGAATTATGTAATTACAGTTTGAATAACATAAATAATAACATTATATTCATTTAATAATTAACATAAATAACATTATATTATTAACATAACTATAGTTTTATGTATATTAATTTTAATAACATTATGTTATTAACATAATGACAGTTTTATGCTTGAGGGGTATCAAATTTTAAATTATTTGAATACCATTCGAATTGTTATTCAAGACAAAAAATCTTTAATTTCTGAACATAAAAACAACAAATAAACCTAAACTAGCTCTTCATAATTTTTCTAATTAATGCAAACTTTAACAGTCAATACAACAATCAGTACAAAAACATAATACAGTATAAACATACAATCAGTATAAAAACATAAAAGGGGCCAGAAAAAATAAATAATGCTCCTCTAGAAATTATTTTTGCTAGTCTTTGTGATCAAGAAAGAAGCTCTTGTTTCGATCAAAGAAACAATTATTTTTTCTTTTTCTTTTGGGAATATAAAAAGCTAGTCAGGTTGTTATACTATGCATTAGACCCTTGTTGCGTTTTGTCTTTAGGATATGTTACAGAAAAGCAGGTCAGACAAGCCTCTTGTGTTTTCGTGGTTACAAAGAAATAGATGAGAAAGAATTTCAATATATTTTATTTATTTATCACATATAATATTAATAAACTAAGGGAATAAAATAAATATAAAAATCAAATATGTTAGTTATAATTACTTTTTTAACAAAGCAGTGCACATAAAATTCTTATTATTTCAATTATTTCTCTTGGTTAGTATAAATATTTAGTAAAAATATTTCATTCTTACCCCTTTCTATTTTTCAAAATTTCAAATTTTATAAATGCGACTATAAAATCTTTCTTCTATATCTATACTTATAATAAAGCTCAATGTGTTAGTGTGTGTGTGTGTGTGTATGCGTGTGTGTGTGTGTGTATGTTGGCGCTCTACAGCCCAGACCGTTGGACCTACGGCTACCAAATTTGGTACATGTACACCTTGGAGGTCGGGAATGTGCACCTTGGAACCCTTTTTTCGAATTTTTAATTATAATTTGAATTAATTAAAATCTAAGAAAAATTTCGACGTTTTTCCACTATAACTTCCGAAAATATGATCGCATAAAGATGATTTTTACATCCATTTAAAGATAAAAAAATTAGCTTTCTAATGGTATCAGTATTTTAATGTATAACTTAAACGTCTATTTTTAACGAATTTTTAAAGAAACATTTTAACCATGTTTTTATCACGTGACTGGATAAAATAAATGAATGCCGGAAGTTCAAATAAAGAAAATCATCATCGCAAAATAAATTTAAAGAAATGCAACTTTCAGCACGTGACTGGATAAAATAAAAGAAATATAAAATGTGATATTTTCTTTAAAAAATAAATGCAAAGCAAAGGTTTCCACAATCGTTTGCAATATCTATATCATTAACTCAATAAATCTTCTTTATTTACGGTAAACCTGATTGAATTTAGACAGGATATGCATTGAAGTCCCGACTCAATGGCATATTTATGTAATCGTTTGCAATATCTGTATCATTAATTTAACACTTTTTTTCCCTTTCTCGCTTTCTTTAAAAAAACATATTTAATATTTTGACAACATCACCGAATTTTTTTAAATATTTTGGAAGCATAACCGATGGTTAAAACTGACTGATTTATAAAATTAAAGAATATTATTTGGAAAAGGTGTACTTTTAGAACTTTCCGTCCATCATCTTAAAGAAAATATTAATTTCACGTCAATCAATGCCCGGAATTACTTCAAGGCTAATGAATATGTGATTTAATTGAAAATTTTAGAACGCGTTACTCATGGCAAACCAGCTGGTCGCCAAAGGCGGCTAGTATTAAAATACAAAAGGATAAATATAAAAACTCAATAATATAATCCAATATGCTGTTAAAATGATAAAAGTAAAAAATAATTTAGATAAGAACTTTTAACTGATACACAATTCAATGTAATAATTTTTTTCATCATTATATGTCAGATATAATGAGCTTACAAATAGCAAACTCAGTTTCGTCCCAAAATGGGTGAGAATATATCTAAAGCAATGAAAAGTATTGCTGAAAAATGTATTAAAATTATTTTAAAAAATTATTAAAATTTTGGAGATAAACTGTATTGTATAAAAACTGGTATAATTGAAAAACTTAGTTTCACATAGTAAGGTTCCAAAATAATGTTTTGTAATAATATGCATTGAAATTATGAATAAAAAAAGCAAAAATATTACATCATTTAACCTTTTAAAGTTTCTTAGTTAAGTTCTTAAATTAAAGTTTCTTAAAGTTCTATAAATAAACATCTTTTACTCAGGAAATAATTATATGCCAAATTTGGTAGCTCTATGTCAAGGGGTTTATTCTGCTGAGTAGTTTGAACAGGTATCAATTTGCTCGTTGCTCAAGGCTACTTAACAGAAGCAGATTTTGACATGTTACAGTTGCCATTTATAAGACCTTTCTGTGAATAAATTAGTCAACTTAGTTTCAAGTTTCAAGATATTTTCAAATTTATAAACATGCTAATAATTTATTTTATTTCCTTTATGTTGTGAGAATAGATATGTTTTTATATTTTTGAATTCAAGAATGAAAACATTCACATTTCTAAGAAATTTCATTAAAGTGGACATTTTGCAGGCAACAAATATTGTAATAAATAAATGAAAATAATACAAATCATCAGAACATAACGGGTTATTTTGGAATGATAATTACACGCTCATTTTTTATAGTTGATAGAATTCGTATTTCTTACAAATTTATATGTTAAATGGGAATATACATTTTTAATCGTCTTTATTTAGCGTTCTTTTTGCAGTAAAATGAAAAAGCTATTTCGTTTATATGTTATTGGTTAATTATAGACTATATCATGTCAATAAGGACTTGCCTATTATACCTCAATTTTACATATAATAGTTTTTCAGTATAAAAATAATTATAAATACAAACGTGCAATTTGAATAAGCTACATCAACTTAAATCAACGCCAATTATTGATATTAAAATCACATTATTTTATTTGTTTCATAGAAGTTTTGTTTGTTGAATACATGAGCTTTTCTAATTGGGTCATTTCTGTAATATTTCATACTATAGTGTTATTAAAAAAGTAAATATCTAGTTAATCCGTCTTCTAAATTTCGAGATATTATTTCACATTTTTTATTTGTTTTTTAAACTACAGATATTAAACAGGGTGCTCCTTATTTAATTTTGAACAATTGAATAAGATCATGCTATTTAATATTTGATAAAGCAATGAAGATGGCTTAAATTTCACGGCTACAATGTGATTTACTGTAATACAATATTTCAAAAGTATTTTAAAAAATTCATAAAATTTTGTGCGGCCATTATATTGTTGCTATAAAAAAAACTTTATAAATTTTAGAGCGATGTAAAATTCACTTCTCTGCAATAATATTTTCGAAAAATATCGCGAATAAACACCAAAATTTAGGTTAATTTTTAATTAATTAAAATTCGAATTAAGCTTAAAAATTCGCACATTTCCAAGATAACGCATGTGCCAAATTTGATAGCTGTAGGTCAAATGAAGTGGCCTGTAGAACTCCAATATAACCCTGTGGAGGTATCTTAAAAAGCCAGTAACAGCCACTAAACATTGGTGATCACTTTTTGTCTAGTGGATATGTTACGTGGCTGCAAATCACAAGATCCCAGGTTCGATTCTTGACGACAATTCAATCTTTATATTGGCGCGACTCCAACCCATCACGTTGATGACCTGGGACAATGAACACGTTCTTCGCTCACCATAACGCTTGGCGCTATCAAAAGTTGTCAGATTTACTTGGCGCAGGAACGCAAACTCGTCAAACTCACTTGAAGCAGCAGTAAGAACTCTCGCACGCTCGCCATAACACTTGGCGTGATAAATCTCTCCGAAGATTCACTGGTGGGAGATTATTGTGGGGGTATTTTAATAAGCCATTGACAGCCTCTAAACATTGGTGATCACTTTTGTCCAGGTGATATATTACGTGGCTGCAAATCGGAAAGTCGCGAATTCTATCCTTGGCGGAATTCAACCTCCGCATCGGCAAAATTCCAGCCAATACAACTGCCACAACACATTCATCTTTACTAATAGTAGCGATTTAAAATAAGTCTAAATACTTTCGTTCACTTTGAGGCATAAAATTTCGAATAGCATTTGAATGTGTAAATTTTAGAGTCGTATTAGAAAAAAATAATAATAGGTGTTTCAAAATCGCCAAGCATCAGATATAAATTCTTTTAATAACTAATAATGCCTTAAACAAACCGCGCTATATATCACTTTTTGTTATTTGACAACGTAGAAACTCTTGATCACACCAAAAATAGTATATTTTATTAACTGAGTGCAAAAGGTGTCCTTGACGTAAGAAAATATACAGTCCATCAAACTGACTTATACTGCTCTCTTCTAGTCTCTATTTTTACGAGTTTGTTCTTCTAGATACTCCCAGAAGTAATCAAGAGTAATTTATGGGCAAAAAATATTTTTCGAGCTAAGTTTAATTCCATTAGAACCAAAGACGGGATCCCGGTTGAAGTTCGTCAGTGTTTATAAAAGTGTCAGAGCTCAAAGATGAACGAGTTTAAAAAAAAATATTAAAGAGTCAACTCATTTCTCTCTGTTAGTTACAGTGTTTATTATATTCAGCATTTTAAAATTATCCAAGTGCTTCATATAGTATTTCGTTATCATTTATAACATAGTTATAATTTTTTAAAATTACAATTCAATTTTGACATAAATCTAGAATTTAATGTTGAACGTTAAAAATTAAATTTTAATTTTATATATTAGGAATAAATTTAAGTTTTTGCCTTTAAGGGCTACTGTGTCGAATGTGTAATTCTTATTTTGATATATCTGATAAATATATTGAATAAAAATAGTAAAACAATTTTTATAAATGTAATTTATTGTATTTTCGTGCATTTAATATTTGATTTTATTTGTTTAATCTTTATCTTAATCCATTAAAAATATTATAGAATTAAAGATTATTTTTTCTTAGATTTTCTAACAGGTGGCGCCACACGTTTGGAATCTAAATTTAAATCAAACGATAATCAAGCTGTTTATATATTTTAAATAATGCATTTTTTGGAGAATACAAAAGAACATAAAATTTTACAACAGTAAAAATAATAGCAGGTGATATAAAAATGGATTCGATCTTTACAGATTGAAACAAGTTAAATAAAAGTGAATTAACAATTATTAATGTTTAAATTTCCAAATTTCAAAAGTTAAATTATATGTTTTAAAGTAAAATTTAATTTTACACATTAGATATTCTCGTATTTGATGTGTGAACTTGAAAATTTGGATTACAGTTAAAAACAATCTTACATTAGCATACCTCATTTATAACTAGTTTGTAAATTCTATTTCCACCGATCAGACTATGCAACTGCCTTAAATACTGGGTCGAAGGAGCTCGCAAATAGGGTGACTAAAAATATTATTAACATGATTCCTACATGAATAATTTAAAAAAATAGAGACTCCATAAAAAGCAAAGTATTAGGATATAATTTGTAACCTTAGTATAATTAATTAGGATTTTTTAATCATGTTTCTATAGTTATTATAACATTAATAACCTCAAAGCACCTGTTTAAACATTATATCTACTCGCCATATATTCATGCATTTGATGTGTAAATTTTAAAATTTAGTTTACAGTTTAAAACAATCTTACATTAGTATATCTCACTTATAACTAGTTTGTAAATTATATTTCCACTGAGCAGACTATGCAACTGCCTAAAATACTGGGTCCAAGGAGCTCGCAAATAGGTTGACTAAAAATATTATTAACATAATTGCTAAATGAATAATTAAAAAAATAGAAGTTCCATAAAAAGCAAAATATTAGGAGAGTAACTTTTATAACTGTAGTATAATTTATTAGGACTTTTCCATCATGTTTTTATAGTTATTACAATATTAATAACCTCGAAGCTTATAAAAAATAATTAATGTTTAAATATTATTGTCTGCAAACATGAATCATAATATTATATGAGTCGATAAACATATAAAGTAAAACTATGTACAGTGGCATTAGGTAACGTATCAATTTATTTCACGCCTGAAGTTGAAATTCAAATAACCACCTGCCTTTATATTTCCTCCTTAGCCGTATAGTTATCGCTACTTGGCAGAATCGTTAACAAATATAAATGATGAAACTAATTGTGATTAGATACATATATATCGGTTTCGAGAGGGGTATCTCTCAGTGGCATGCGTATCAGTTCCGCACTTTGTGCCATTAAATCATAAGAGAATCTATTGACTTGGCAGTACAATTAGATGCAAGTATCCGGAGAGTATTTCTAGAAAAAATTCAGTACCAATTCATAGATAGAACAAGGAGATTCTATTTACATAGTACTAAATTCCATATTAAAGACAAGAAATTTATAGAGTAATGATTGGTCAAAATTACTGTATATATTAATCAATAAATTAAATACTGACATATCACTCTATCGAAATGTGGTCAGAATAAAATATCATTGAACAGGACCGAAGAATCCCCACAACAAATTATGAATTACATACAGATTTAAACTTCAAGAATCATAATTATGTCTTTTGAGTGATAAAGTATTTTAAACGATAAAAAATTACATTAATAAGAGCAATACAATTACATCAAAATGAAAAACACACATATCTATATAAATAAAAGTGATTGTCTGTATGGCTCTTATGTGTGCCGTAAAGCTCATCCAATTGCGATAAAACTTCAAATACTTATTACTTGCACTTACTGAATGGTTATAGGCATAGTAAAATTGTGTAATCTATATAAATAAAAATGAATGTTTGTCTGTATGTCTCTTAAGCGCTGTCGCATTGCTCATCCGATTCCGATTAAACTTGCAACCAAGCGAAGGTTATAGGCATAATACAATAATCTAAAGTATAAAAATCTTTTCAAATCTATTTACCATATCTATTATACGAGGCCAATCCCCCCAAAAAAGGACTCCTATATTTTTAGATATACAATGAACCGTTTATTTTCTATAATTGCTACATCACTTTAAAGATTGAAGAATGCTTTATTTTTCAACATAATCGCCATTTCGGTCGATGCATTTTTGTAGACGTTGTGGCAGTTTGACAATGCCCATTTCATATCAGCTTGCCGTTATGCCGTTCAGGAAGCGTTGAATCTCATCTTTCACCTCCTCATCCGAGCAGAACCACCTTCCAGACAAATGTTCCTTAAAATTAGGGAACAGGTGGAAATCGCTGAGTGCCAAGTCTGGACTGTAGGGTATGTTTGTGATGACGTTCCAACCAAAAATGAACTTCAAGCTATAACTAGATACTTAACTTAATTATGATTACAGAGAAGTTATTTTCAAAGCGATGGTGAATTAGAATTAAGTTGTTTACTTCAGTTAAGCATGTGATTGCATTAATATATGTATAATTCAGCTTTTGTGATAAAAATTATCTGTTCATGTTATTTTAAACCTTCATAAATATACTCTATATGGAGAATTTGAGTATAGAATCAGTATTATATTTCTAGTTTAAAATATATTTGATTTGACGATTTGACGGGCTACGTGAGGACGGGCGTTGTCGTGAAGAATGCTTACACCCTTGCTCAACATCCCTCTTCGGTTCTGAATTGCCCTTCTGAGTTTCTGCAGTGTTTCCCAGTACCTGACTGCTTTGACTGTTGTCCCAGTAGGCAGGAAGTCAACCAACAGTACCCTCTTCCTGTCTCGGCAGTAAACTCTCTACACCACTTGCGAACGTTTTTGACATCCATGCACGACTGTCCATACACTTTCGTCAATAGGAGGTGAATTTCGACCAGTTTAACGCCTTTTGCGTTCAAAAATGGAATAATTGCGTGCACTTCGCACTTGGTGGTAACGTTTATCGGGATCTCCATTTTGAATGGCTGCCAAGCCAAGACTGAACTTATGTGGTAGTGGAGAAAGCACCACTCACAACAGTGTTGCATACAACTGTATTAAAACTTTTTCTACGTCCCCCCAAAATAGGAGACCTTTTTTGGGTTATTGCCCTCGTACATTGATTAACCACCAAATAACTCGCAAAGGGGACACAACAGATTCAGTAAAGATACTGAATTTAAGCTAGATGTTAATATTTCGTAGTTATTGTACGTAAATGCATATGTAATAGTTTTATTAGAGAGTATGGGAGAAAGTTCAAGGATCAATTGTATTGGTTTGAAATTTTTACTAAATATTTAATACACTTTTAGCGTTTTTAGAAATATCTTCAGGACATTTTTGAGTACAAAAATTTGGCACCATTAAATATATTTTTTTTAAATTCTTAATTCAACTATATCAACAATTTTATTGCATAAATATCTTTTCTATGTTTAAAATATTTTTTTAATTGATTAATCAAGTTTTTTAACCTTTAACTCGAAATTTCTAAACATAAATTAATCACGAGATGCAAAAAATTGCTTCCTTCATTACTATCTTGAAAGAAAACCAAGCTATACAATTCTAAAAGTACACAGAAATCTAACATATAAAAATGAATATTTGTTTGTAGAATAAAATAATAAAAAAACAGAATAAATACTATTCATGCTTCTCCTTTATATATTTTTCAATTTCAATGAATGTATTCATCGTCGACAAGAAAATAAATATTCTTCCTATCATTCTTAATTAAAAAAGAGAACTATATCACATTAAAAACGATATCTCCAATATCATTTCTTCTGCGTCAGCAACGCACTAGTATGATTTTTAAAACCAAGTGTAATGTGAAAGATATATGTAACCATTATAGTAAAGTCTCTTACCAGTCACTGTTAGAGTACTTTCCATGCGCTTTTCACCAGCACTATTGTTCACAACGCAAACATATGTTCCAGAATCTCTTACATTGACTTGTTGAAAGTATAAAGATCCGCTCAAGAGGATGACTCCCGGTCTGGCACTCACTGGAACGAGTCTCACGCCATCCTTTTTGTACCATCTAAAAAGGAAAATTTTAAATAATGAAAATAAATAATGAATTAATCATTATTCATGAATCAAAATAAGTTATTGGTAATCATATGGCAAAACTATTTTATATCTGCTCTTTTTGCTAACATTAACTAAAACTATTTTACAAATGATTGAATTTTTGCTAAGAAATTAAAGATTTGTCTTGACTCATTTAAATAAAAAAAAGACTATATCAGGAAGCCCGAAGTTTTTTTCTGAATAATCCTGATTTAATAAAAAAATTTCAATAATAATAATAACAGCCAATAACTAGTTATCCAGCACCAGTTTTTGTTGAATTTCACAATTTTTATATGATAAGAAAGTTGATGTCCCTTAGAAATATTGTTAACAATTTGTAGTTGAGCATTACCCTTCATTTTTGAGAGAAAATAAAAATAAATATTTGAGCCGCAGGATCTCCAAGGATAACCATCTTGTGAAATTCAATGCATTTTTTTTCGCCATCAAGTTTATGATTTCTGTATACCTTGTTATTCTGGATATGTTACATTTTGTGCATTTCCTAAGTACGAAAAAACATTGACACAATTCCCCAAATTCAACAATGATCTGATTTCAAAAACTCTCAATTTTTTGAATCTTTAATCAATCACAAATAAATCAAAATTCCTGCTCTTTCAATGATAACTTCAAATAAGATTACATTACAAAAACAGTTTTTTAAAAATTCTAAAATTCGAGAACTAGCTTTTCGATAATACCATTTTTTGCAGTATATACTTTTTTTAAGATCTAATTTTCAAAATATGTCATAAAACCTATTTATAACAATATATTTATTAATGAAATTAATTTTTATTGATTTGCATTTTATTATGTTTTACCTGTGATTTTTCTATTATTAATGTATAAAGATATAATAAATTAGAGAAATGTATCATACAAAGAACAGAACGATAGGCGTTTTCAAAATAGTGCGCGTTATAACAATATTAAAATTTGAAGTTTATAAATATTTTACCATGGGAACCCTTAAAATCTTGTTATATAAAATATTTATTTGAAATATTTTGAAACCGTTAATCCAGGTGTTTAAACTATTTAACTAACTGGTCACCAAAATCAGTCAATAGTAAATTTATTAAAAAAAGAATTAGATGACGCCAACTGTACTTAAAACTCATGCTGGCTTATACATAAAAAAACCTGTTCATCCCAGAGTAAATATTCAGGTGAAAATTAATGTCTTAAATTTGATACAATAATATTTTAATTTTACTATTAGAACATTATATTGTTCTATTTTGAGGGTTTTGAAGCCTCAAAATGCTTATTCAGAAAATAAGGAGTATGAATACTAAGAAGTTAAAAGAAGCACCAAGAAATAAATGGGAATCAATGCAAAACATCAAGGAGAGGTATAGAAAGATTATATATATTATATATAGCTATGAAAATTTCAGCTATCAATTTTTCAAGTAAAAAATAAGTTTTGGTGCATGTATGGTTTTCAGATGGGGGAAAAACATCCCTTTTCTAAAAGTTGCCGATTGGGCAATATAATAGGCGTGTGATCATTCTTAACCAGTTTATACCAAATTTCTATAAAAGATTTTGCTTTGAGAATGAAGTTTTGGAACTCGAAAAACTTTGAAATAATGAAGACCAATATTATTCTAAATATCGAGGCATGTATAATTTGATCATCACGTGATTGTTTCAAACTAGTTTCTCAAAAAAAATCTGATCTCGAGGAAAAAAAATTCGAACACAATTCGTATAAAAATGGCAAAAACCGTTGCTTTTCTTGTGATTGCTAAGAGAGAGTCAATTATCTTGTTTTTCTGTCTGATTGATACCAGTGACTTTCAAAAAATTGTGTTCTTACATAATAACTTAAAGTTTACAATAGAACATTTCAATTTTTAAAAATTATATTAAATTAAAACTGGTTTTGTAATTTAACGTCAAATATTAATTATTATTATTACGAATTGAAGACAAATCCTTTTCTTAAGCTAAATGATTTTAATATTCTAAAGTTCACAGTATATACAAAAGAATAATTGACTGATAAAAATCATTCTATTTAGTATAAAGTAAATTAAAATAATCTACATGAGGTTCTTAAAACCAATCAAAATTTCAATCTTATTAGACGACATAAATTTACTGGCGCCTTTTCATTTATTTAGATTGAAGCCATCAGAATTTATTTATTTTCCCAACAATCGCTTTTGAATTTGGTGGAGAAAAGAAAAGCAATCCAGAACTAGTTAAAGCAATTTGAAAAACAATATATTTTTAATATATCGATTCTTTTTTTAAATACTGTTTTCCAAATTTTATAATAATGCGTCTTCATTAGCAAAACATTCTTAAGACAAAAAAAAAGTTTTTACTACCAGTTTTACTGAATTGTTCTAATTACCGATTTTTTCCATTGATAGCGAAAAACCATTTGAATTTATCTCGCTAGTTTTTTAAAAACTTATTCCAACGTTTTTCTAAAATTCGTATGTTTTTATAATCTTATTACCTATGTGCCATTTTAATGTCATGGAACATATTTCTGATTTTTGGCAATTTTAAAAAAATATTTTTTGCTTAATTTGCAACAAAAATCTACATAATTGCTCAGAAATCCAAATTGTTTTCATTGTTTTTTCATGCATTTGAACGCATGATGTTTTTTTTCATTCGTAAGAGTTAAAACAAAAGGTTTTTGTTTAATATCTATATAGTTTACAAGACGAATAAAAAAGTGATATAATGACATATCGATAAACTAGACATTTAATTTTTAAATACATAAATGATATCAAAAGATTGACCTCAATTAAAAAAGTCCATCTCCACATTGAAGAGAACATATGTAAGATATTTAAAATACCCTAGTTTTAGTACTGATAATTTAAATATATTGTAAAAAAGAAATTATATCTAAGTGATTGAATTAGTATTAAAGATAATCAATATCTCTAGCGAATTGGCTAATCATCAAAATCAGCTAATAATCACTACTTTCAAACTATTATTCTACTCATAATATACATTACAGAAACAAATGCAATGGCATCTAGTGAATTAAGTTGTAGATTAAACAAACCATAAATTATAATTTTAAGATTAAAA
The DNA here is from genome assembly GCA_026543055.1 of Argiope trifasciata. Lineage (NCBI taxonomy): Eukaryota > Metazoa > Arthropoda > Arachnida > Araneae > Araneidae > Argiope > Argiope trifasciata. The sequence continues at coordinate 704,315 of JAPMOQ010057482.1, read as the reverse complement.
ATTCCCTTTTATGTATTAAATGCAAAATACATATTAATTATTTTTATTTATTTGAGAACTATTATTTTGTAAACCTTTTTACTTGACTCGTTTCATATTCCTAAAGATAGAAATTTGCAATTGTATTTTTCTCTGTTTTGATCCGTTATAAATCTTAAGTTTTGGACACTCACATTTTTAAAATATTGCAATATTTAAAATCCTCAGAAAATATAACCATCGCTTTTATTTAGAATTTAATTTAATTTTCATTCCTTACAAGTATTGAATACTTGTGCCGGCTTCCTGGCATAGGGGTAGCCTGTCTTCCCAGTGATCTGGGTGTCCCGAGATCGAGTACCGGTTTCGGCATGGTTGTTCTGTGTTCTATCAGTGAAATGTATGAATGTGCCCCCCTGTAAAAAGAGGTTGTGCAAGCAAATGTGTGTGTCATTTTCATTTGAGCTAGATGTCAGACTTCTACCCTTTGGGTGTCAGGGGGCTTTACCCTCAGAAGCTTTTGCCCCTCCCTTTCCTTGGAAACACGGACACGACATCATCATCATCGAATACTTGCAATGAGGTTGGGAAATAACAATTTTGGTAACCAGAAAATAATTAAATTTAAACCATTTCAGTTGTTTAGTATAAGAGTGTATATATATATATATATTTTAAACTAGAAATATAATACTGATTCTATACTCAAATTCTCCATATAGAGTATATTTATGAAGGTTTAAAATAACATGAACAGATAAGTTTTATCACAAAAGCTGAATTATACGTATATCAATGCAATTACATGTTTAACTGAAGTAAACAACTTAATTCTAATTCTCCATCGCTTTGAAAATAACTTCTCTGTAATCATAATTAAGTTAAGTATCTAGTTATAGCTTGAAGTTCATTTTGGACTTTCAGATGTAATACTGTTGAAAACAACTTTTATGTAGAACAAAGCGAAACGGTGAGACAAATTCCCTTATAATTATAAATATACATTTGAAACAAGAACTATTTACATTGATCGATTATAATGAAGATTTAGAAATCTCAATTACCTCCAAACTTTAATTCAAGTAATAAACCTTTTATTTTAACTAAAAGAAAGTCTTTTTAGAATTCTCTAGTGGTATATATACGTCTAATTGCTAAGAGAAATCGGATTGGAGAGAAGCCATTTACACGAAATGAAGAAAGGAAAAAAAAACTTCAAACCAAATCTAATTACTTGTAATTTCGAAAGAGTTGCGTACATTTTTTGGGAAAGTTTTGCCATTGTTTTTGTTGATATTTGTTTTTTTGTTGTTGTTTTATTTTGTCTTTTTTGGTTCATCTCATTAAGGTTCACAATTTATAAAATCGGAAAAGGTCCAATTTAGGTAATTGATATTTCCTCCGAATGATTTCTTTTTTTTTCCTTTTGGAAATTCTTTTTTTTTTAATCATTTTGCTCTCTTTGTTTCAGTATTTGTTTCAAATGCATAATTCAATTGTTTGTGAAAAAAATAAACAAAACTAAATGTAGAATCTTAATGCGTTGATGAAAAAAATGGCAAAGTTTTTTAAAACCTTCATAGAAATCTTATCTTTTTTTTTGCAAAAACATTAAAAAAAAATGTTTCCTTTTGGGAAATGACAAATATTTTTCATAGGTGTGATATATTACGGTTTAGTTAAAAAATAAGAATAATTTAGAAAAGAGTTTTGATTTTTAATTTAGGAAATAACATTTAGCTTTTTAGTTTTGTAAAAATGCATTATTTTATATATAAAAAAGACTGTGTTAAAATAAAAAAAAAACTAAAAGAATAAAATTATTTAAAGTCATTTTACTGTGATGTTGAGAGAAAATACAAACAAATTTTTTCATGCAATCTAAATTAATAATATATCAGTTTGTAAAAAATGATTCACAATTTTATTACTCTATTTATAGAAAGTGCGTAAATTTTGCACGAAAAAAAAAACAGAATTCCATTATTAAATAATTTTTTATACCACTAAATATTTAAAATATGGAAGAAAGGAAAAATCAAAAGTATTTCGAAAAAGATATGATTTAAAAATAAGATTTATTCTTAAAATATTTTTTTTCCAATAGTGAATATTTTTTTTCATCCAAGAAAAACATATTTTAAAATTAATCTAATATCCATAAAAATGTATTACAAAATAATTCCTGAATTTTTTTCTAGTTTAAGTTCGAGAATGAAATATTTTACTTGGTGGTCTTTAATATTTTACATTATTTCATTGAAATAAATTTTAATCTAGACAGAGTTTGTTATAATGATGAGCAATCAGTTTGGATTTTAATTTAAGAAAAAAATACTAATAATTTGTTTGTTAGGCTGTATATTTGAAATCCATTTATATGAAAGAAATATTTCATATAAATCAATTCTTAATGTAAATATTTCATATTTACATTAAGAATTTAACTTTATTATGTATAATATACGCCGTTCGATTAAGGTTTCAGCGAAATAGTAACTTTTGAAATTTCAATTTTGATACAAAAATCGATGTCACATTTTTGATAAGGGGCCAGTATTTTTTAAAATTTCCAATTTTTTCAGAAATTATAATTTCCATACTGTTGTCATAAATTGTTGATTATCTATTTATTACACTGTATATTTGAAATCCATACTTTTGAAACGTATATTTATTTCAAATCTACCCTTGAAAATCATTGCACTTTGAAAAATTAGATAATTGAAACATAGTGATTTGAAATGCTTAGACAAGAAAATAATTTGGGAATTCATATTTTCAGTGTCCTCATTTATTTTTCCTAAGTAAAATATCGTTGCTATAAAAAATGCATCCTCAAAATTGAATACATGATTTGCTTCATTACTTTTTGGAGTTGCTTTTAACTATTATTGAAAACATTAAAATTATCTTTTATAAGTGTTTATTTACATATTACGAAATTTCGGTAGGCTTTTATTTTCATTTATTTATTACTAGCCGCCTTTGGCGACCAGCTGGTTCGCCATGAGTAATGCGTTCTAAAATTTTCAATTAAAACACATATTCATTAGCCAAAATTTAAGAAATAGTTAAAGTTAAAAGATTCCGTTATTAGTAGTTAAAGAGACGGTAACTTTATTCGGAAAAACTTTTTTCAGTTTAATGCTCTAACAATTTATCGAATATGCTTCCAAAATATTAAAAATGTTTTTTTTCGATGATATTGCCAAAATGTTAAATATGTTTTTTAAAGAAAGCGAAAAAGGGGAAAAATTATTGAATTAATGATTCAAATATTGCAAACGATTATAGAAATATGCCATTAAGTCGGGATTTCAATGCATATCCTGTCTAAATTCGATCAGGTTTACTGTAAATAAAGATAATTTATGGAATTAATGATATAGATATTGCAAACGATCATAGAATCATTTGCCTTGCAATTATTTTTTAGAAGATATCACATTTTATATTTATGTTATTTTATCCAGTCACATGCTGAAAGTTGTATTTCTTTAGATTTGGGATTTGATATGCGATGATAGTTGTTTTTTTATTTGAACTTCCGGCATTGTTTTATTTTATTTTATCCAGTCACGTGCTAAAACAACAGGATTAAAATATTTTTTTTTTTAAATTCGTTAAAAATAGAAGCTTGAGATATGCATTAAAACACTGACACCATTAGAAAGCTATTTTTTTATCTTTAAAATCATGTTCAAATCATGTTTGTCCGATTATATTTTCGGAAGTTATAGCGGAAAAACGACGAAATTTCGCTTAAAATTTAATTAATTCAAATTCTAATTAAAAATTCGACAAAAGGGCTCCGAGGTGCACATTCCCGACCTCCAAGGTATACATATACCAAATTTGGTAGCTGTAGGTCCAACTATCTGGCCTGTAGAGCGCCAACACACACACACACACACACACACACACACACACACACACACACACATTGAGCTTTATTATAAGTATAGAATGAATGAGTATTTCTGACTTATTTGTAATTTATAGGATTTTATTAGGAAAGATCTTTGTTTATCTATTATTCAGAAGTATCCTTATCTGCAAATTCTGCCTGTCTTTATATCCCATAAAATATTCATAACCATAGATTTCCTTGAGAATTTAGAGATTTTAAATATAAAGTATTCTGATCTAAGTATATATAATTATTTTATGGACAAAACAAATGCTTTGTCGCAATAAAAGCAATCTGCATATCTCATTAAATATTTATAATTGGCTCTTTTTTGTGATTTAAATTTTAATATTTAGCAGTGAAAGCCTTCGGAATTAATTTCATATAAAGCATTTCTATAAGCTACACACACACATACACTCTTGAAATTCTTCTTTATGTTTAACAAAAATACAAACAACAAATACACTTAATAAAACCTGCTGCTGATTTTGGTATATTTAAACATTAATTTAATGTTTCTGGATGTCGGATATTTATAGAAGAAAATGAGGGCATAATGTCTAGTTTAATAAGAATCAGAAGTAACTCTAAAAAAATAGAGTTTATCACCTTCAATTTTTCCTTTAAAGAAAAAGAAAATACTTGTAAAAAAATACGAATATTTCAAAAAAAAAAAAAGTCTAGAACAGAAATTAAAATATATTACCGTTTAGTGAAGTTTTTAAAAATAATTTTAACATATTTTTTAAGTATGCTTATTCCTTAAAGTATGATGTCTAAAATTCCTCACACTTGTTATGACTACATGTTGAAAAAAAATTATGATATAAAACTCTTTAACGATCTGTCAGAACAAATGACAAATATATGATCCTAGCACTTTTTTGGATTCATGCATGACATTTTTTTTGTGATAACGGCTCATCCTGAAAAAAAAAAACTTATTTTATATACATGCAGGATTTCCAGCATCTTGTGTTGCTCTGAAAACACCATGAAGAGTTTAAATTGATTCTCATATCCAGCACATTGCCCCTGAAACACTTCTCAAACCATCAAAGGCCACTTTTTTTCTCGCAAAAAATGTATCGACAAAATCATCAAAGACACTTTCACGAGAGCATGAAGTGACACAGAAGACGTATCGCATGCTTCCAGAAAACAGAATGTTTGGCGCTGGAAGTTTTTTTTTCCTATTTTCTTGTTATCTATTTGCTGTTCAGTTCTATACGAATACTTTGTCGTATATAATATGAAATCTTTTGGGATCATGCCAATGAGAGCTAGGGTGAAATATCTTGTTGTAGCATCTACCCATTCATATCAGAATCGTACAGAATGAGGGCAAGAAAATTACTATGAATCTCGTTTATTAAAAATATTGGAATTTCAGTTAATCACGCGTTAAGATATTAATGTACATATCACACTGGCAAAAAATATTTCTCGTTTTAGACGTATAGCAATATATTTTTGTTATTAAAAGGATCGATGACTCCTGTAAAATCTTGCTTTGATTATCGAAAACATATTATATATGTTGGAATTCAAATAAAAAGGCTCTAAAATTATTCGAAGTGTAGATTAACCTTTTTTCTTGAAACTTTTTAAAAATGTCAGCATATTTTTATTAGTATAACTTGAGTGTGTGGTGGTATCTTAATTAGCCAGTAAGCCGGATTATCAGCCTCTAAACATGGGTGATCATTTTTGTCTAGCGGATATGTTACGCTACTGTAAATCGTAAGGTCCCATGTCCGATCCCTGGAGGAATACAAATCGCCACATTGGCGCTACACTGGTGACCTCGGACAATGAATACGCTCTTCGCTTGCCATAATTCTTGGTGCTATCAAAACACGTTCTTCGCTCATCATAACGCTTGGCGCTACCGAAACATTCTCTTCGCTCGCGCCACCGAAACAGGTTCCTCGTTCGACATAATGCTTGACATTAAGATCATTCGACCTCCGCACACTCACTGGTGGGGGAGTATTTTGTTTGTATCTTATTAAGCCAGTAACAGCTACTAAACAAAAGTGATTACCGATGTTTAGTGGCTGTTACATGCTTAATAAGATACCTCCACAAGTGTTTTGCAAATAGAGTTTTAATTTCCTGTTTTCATTTTTAATGATAATAAAGGAGAATGTGTATGTGTGTATCTATGTGTGCTGTCGCTCCATACAAATGAAGCATCTGATGTAAAAGTACAAATCCAGACACATATACTTGGATAATGGAAATGCAAACATTGATTTCAAAAAAAAAAAAAAATAGAATTTTGGAATTTTTCCACGATAACTTCAAAAATAGTTTTGAAGAAAAATGAGAATCTAAAAATGATTTTTTTAAAAATATCAATTTAATAACCATGAAACTTGTTCTGAATTTTAATGTTGTTTTATGTTTTTTTATTTAATTTGTAAGTTTTAACAATAAATTTCATTTTTGCTTTGAAATACAAATACTCTTCATTATTTGATCAAATATTTAATCGCATGATATCTTGTCATTGTGGAATGATAACGAAGAATTCTGCTTTAATTTTTGTACTTTATATGAGTTTATTACTTTATTACTTTTTTATTTATATTTATATTTATTAATTTACTTTTATATTTATTACTTTTTTGTACTTTATATGGGCATTAAAAAAGTGAAGTTAGATATTTACTATGTCAAATGACATATGAACGAAGCAATTATGTTATTAATAACACTGTGATATCATAGTTCACCTAAAAGCCCATTTACATAATAAATAGTGTACATGTTATGCAAATTGACCTCAAAAATAGTTGGATATTAAAATATGAGCATGAAATTAAATATAAGGAATTTAATTAATATCCAATGCAGCCAATAACACAAAAGAACCAGATGGTTGCCAAAGGTGATTAGTTAACAATATATTAATTTTAAAAAATCTTATTTGCATTTGTTTATTACTGTTCCGATTGAAGTTATTTAGATTTTAGTAAATGAACTTAGAATTTAATATTAAATTTGAATTAAAATTTCAATTTTGGGATTAAGGCAGATTTTGATTTTAAGCTGTTACAATTTTTTTCTAATTATTTTGTCTGAACAAGAAACCAAATCTCAGTTTCCAGTATTTCAGAACAGGTTTAAAGAATTGGATTCTTCGCAATCAATAATGATTTTTTTTTATTTATTTCCTGTGAGGTATGAATATAAGACGGAATTCTCATGTATTTGTGAGAAAAATTGCTATTTTTGAAATATTTAGTATTTTTTTTCTTACAAGAGTTTTAAAATTTAAATTTTTTTTATTTGATAAAGGACATTATGAAAAAACATTTGTTATTTTAAAAATATCATAAATATTTTTTATATTTACAAAAATAGAAATATATATTAAAATATTGAAGGAAAAAGAAAACTGCATTTTATTTATGTTTTTAACTTCCCATCTGCTTATCCTTTTGTTTCCGAAGAATAGATGTTTATATTTTACTGCATTCTCCAGATTTTCGGAGGTTGGCGTATTTGTCTTTTGAACTTTATTGTGTTAATCTAGTGTTGAATTAAACCATTTTAATAAAATCGGGTGGCTTATAATAATAGTTATCTTTGTTTTAAGTATGAGCTTAATTGGAAAGATTACACCAAATTATCAATTTTTGAATGCTGCAGTCGAAGGATTGAATACAAATCCAAAATTTAAAGCATTATAAACTAATCCTTATTTTAAAATGTGCCATCTTTTGAAAAGAAGTTACTTTTTTCCAACCTGAGTATCATTCTTTGTCTTTTTGTGTTTGCACATTAAATATGCATAAGATATAGCGTTTTCTATGGGGGCCTGGGGATAAGGTCTTGATTTCAGAACTAGGTGGTATCAGGCTTGTGACACAATTACACCGTTGTGTAAGCGGGTCTGGGGCATGTTAAATCTACCAGGGTGAAACGTCCTCTCACTGGTGTGTTGTGGTGTGGTTTGGAAAGGGAGGTGATAGCTCAGGTGTCGTCCTCGTTATCTGACAGTAGTTCGAAATAACGAAGTCCGTACCAAAATAGCCCTAGTATTGCTTTGAAACAGGATGCTAATGTAATTAAACTAAATGTTTTTTAAGGAAATATATCTATAAGAAAGATTTATTTTTAACAATATTATTTATTTATTATAACACTTAATCAAAAAATTATGATATATTACAAGTATAATCTCAAATATACAATATCTTTATTTGACACATAGTTAATACGTTGTCAGATTATTTGAAAAACTTACAGAATTCCAAAAACTTTTTTTTACATTCATTGATGGGATAAAAAAAAAAACTTTCATTTGAAAAATACATTTTTTTAATATTATATTGGAAACCATTCTTGCTGTTCTCAAAACGCTTCGAAAAGTATAAAATATACTCCATATCTAGTGCATTGCCCCGACATCATAGCTCACATCATCAAAGGCATTTTTTCCAGCAAGAAATATATTTACAAGACCATTAGAGATACTTTAACGAAAGTATGAAATGTCGTTGATGACGTATTATGCTCTCATAGAAAAGAAAATGTTTGGAGCTCGAAGTTTTTTCTCTCATTTCTGTTATTTATTTGCTGATAGGTTCTACATGAATACTCTGTCATGTATAATATGGAGTCTTTTGGGCTCATGCCAGCTAGCAGGGGTGAAATATCTCGCAGTAGTATCCACCTCTTCGCACCAGATTCGTACAAAATGAGGCCAGAAGGGTGCTTGGAATCTCATTTATTAGAAAAATAGGGATTTTAGCAATCCAAGCATGAACTAAATTTTTCATTTCGAGAATACTAGTCTTCTGAAATTATTTTTCGTTTGAATATAAATTCATAGATGTTTTTTAAAGAAAATGAGGCAATGCATTCTGCAAATATACAGTGAGAGACTCTTTAGGGCTAAGATGGGAACACTATTAAGAGTCTGGTCCATTTAGTTACTCATTTTAACTCATTTTATCCTAAACATAATGCTCATGTTTTATTTTAGACTATTTTTATTTATTCGTTTTCTCTTTTCTTTAATATTTATTCTTTTTATTCTTTAATTATTTATTCTTTTTATTATTTAATTATTTATTCTTTTTATTTTTTAATTATTTATTCTTTTTATTTTTTAATTATTTATTCTTCTTATTCCTTAATTATTTTATCTTTAGGGGTTGATCGTCTGCCCCATGATATGAGCATCCCGGGTTCAATTCCTAGTTCGGGAATGTTTACTTTTCTTCTGTGTTCTATCTATGAGGTATATGAATGTGCATTCCCCATGTACAAAGGAGCTGTGTAAGCGAATGTGATGCATGGAGTAGCTAAGTCGTACTCTTGACCGTAATTGGTTCTATTGAAAAGACAAGAGAAGCTCACGGCTTAAATCTTGACAGATCTGTCTGAGGGCTTGTAAAGTACAATAAATCAAAAGAACATCAATATTTTAAAAATATATATGTTATTACATTCATTATAGATCATTATTGCTTGTAATCCATAGTCACTTTATTAGAATTAAAAAGTATACCATGTACTTCCGATGTTTATAAATACAGTGTAAGAAATTAGCGTGAATAAATACATGAATATAACCTAATCTTGCAAATTGACTAAATTTGAGAAAGTTGAAACATTATTCAAATATTTCATAATCAGAACTGATAATAAAATTGAATGTGTGTGTATGCTGTTTCTTTACAAGCTAGACACTTGCCTAAGAGATATCAAATATTATATAT